>DF360571.1:21467-43583 GCA_000787875.1 Solanum virginianum
CTCTCTACTTCTATGAGATAGTGGTAAGGTCTGCGTACATTCTACCCTCCCCAGACCCCACTTGTGGGATTGCACTGGGTATGTTGTTGTTGTTGTTGTTTAAATTTTGCAGTTTATATTAGTTCACTTACTTTTATAATTTAAAATTGTGAAGCATTAATGAATACCTTCAATATGTGACAGTTAACTTCATTACTAGCTGAGCTTGGGCTGAACATCCAGGAAGCCCATGTATTTTCCTCTGTTGATGGCTACTCCCTAGATGTTTTTGTTGTTGATGGTTGGCCCTATGAGGTATATTTTCTGTTGCTTTTACACTGTTGCAAACTTTCACTTGGATCTGCTCTTGGCTTATGGTCCTATTATAGCTTTTCACCTAATACAAAGAACTAGTAGATAATGTAGCATCTACCATCTCCCTATTTATCTTATTCTTCTAGTCCTTTCATGAATATGAAGTAAATATCTCTCTCTAACTGAAGTTATGCAGTTGTTTCATGTTATGAGTTGGAAAAAATGAATTTTGATTACTTTTCATCTTCAATCTCTAAACTAGAGAGAAGAAGGTACTGGTCCAGAAAGTGCTTTTCCTGGCTCATGGAACGGGGCACTTTGTGCAGTTGCTTACTAAGTAAATATTCAATGTCGTATTTCCATGTTTGTGCATAAATTAGGACCTGTCCTAGACCCTACTTGTGGGATTCCACTGGGTATGTTGTTGTTGTTGCGTAAATTAGGATCTGTATTTCAAAAAGAGTGAATAAGTGGCAATTATTAGTGTCCTAAAAAAGAGAGAATAAGTAGCATGATGCTTGTTTCAAATGCCAACTTTATCACTCAACTTAAGGTAAGGATGCTGATGGATGCTTGTTTTCCTGTGGTCTCATTTCTGGTGGTCTCTTTTCAGGAAATCGAGCAGCTTCGAATGGCACTCAAAAGGGAAATTCTGATGATTGAGGTATCTCCTGGTTTTGCCCTTCCTAAGTTAAGTCAACCAATATCCAGGGAAATCCTTAATGCTGATGCTTCAAAAATAGAATATGTATAGAGATGGTCTTTTTATTGGGACAATCTTTTGAGTTCCTATGCTAATTTATGTTTATATGTTCAAGTTTCCACCTGCATTAGTAGGAATTGCTATAATCTACTCCCTCTGTCCATCTTTGCTTGTCCACTATACTAAAAATAGATGTCCAACAATACTTGTCCACTTTATGAAATCAAGAGATAATTTTACACTTGGTGCCTAATGTACCCTAATAATTAATTATAGTCATTTTCCTATTACATTTTTCAAAATATTGTATTTATTATATTCAAAGGATAATTTGGTAAAACTATCTCTATCATTTACTGCTTCTTAATCCGTGTGCTAAGTCAATAGTGGATAACTATTGATGGATGAAGGAAGTAATTAATTGGGTTTTCTTCCCATATGAAGCTCCCCATAGTTCTACTTGTATCTTTTGTGAAAAATAGCTTGAGATGTAGCTAATTTGAGTGCCCATAAAGTAGTTGCCTGTTCCAACATACCTCAAACAAGTAATCCTTTGTATCTGTGTTCCCCCTTCCCTTCAAATTCTGGTGTGTTTAGGAAAAAGATGTAACCTCAACATAGAGCTGCAACATTTTGCATTTGGATCCCCGTTAAATTCTCAGATACTTCTATACATGCTTCCACCCTGTTCATTGTTTTGTTAATAGTTCTAATCCCTCATCTCTATTTGGAGGAGATGAGATTGGGACATAATACTATTGCCATTTATTAGAAATGGCCCTGACCTATGAAGAGGCTTCTGGTTTTTGAACATAAAGTAATTGAAATGGTCTAGCATCGTGTTGGTGTCGTCGTGTTGATTAGATTCAATTTTCTGTTTTGTGCTCAAGCTCTCAGCTCCTCAGATGGCTCCTTTGAGATCCTATCAATGGGTAAATGAGCTTTATTGTTAGATGTCCCGCATTGGTTGAGGAGTGTGTTGTCTCCTTATCTAGTTTTGGGCAATTCTCATTTCTCACCTCATGATCTAGCTTTTGGGGTTGACTTAGGCCCAACATCCATTTTCTCGACATGGTATTTAGTTACTGACTCATCCCTATTCACAATATTAGGCCATCATGTTATGTTATCCACAGTTCAGTTGTCCAGGTGCTAGTGTGCTGGTGCTTTTTAGTGTCTCACATTGGTTGAGGATATGAGTTGTTTCCTTATATGGTCTTAAGAAATCCTCAGCTCTTGTGATTGGTTAGGCCCAAGGTCCTTTTTCTTAACAATCACCAGTCGAATTAACTTTGTTTTACCCTGGCAAAAAAAAAATAAAATTATCAGTTGAATTAGCTGTCTTGTTCAGTTGTTTGCCAGGAATTATGTGTCAGTTGCACAGTAATGCTGCTGTTATCTGCAGATTTCTACTTTAGAGCATCAATCCTTGTGCGATTATAGGCATATCGTACACATTATTAGGTCTCATTGTTTTGATGTCTGGATTTAATTCCTCCCGATGGTTGCTCATCTGGTTATGTTTCATTGTTAAAATGAAAATTCGACCCGTCTCCCAGAACGCCAAAATTCTGAAGTGGAAAAATTGGAACTATAATAAAATCACCTGCCTGCATAATGTAGATCTGTTTATTTTTTGGTCTTGATGAAATTCTGCAGTTACTCGGAGGTATATTTTGTTTCCATGTTTCCATATCTTTGAGAAATATAAGCTTTACCAGTTATTTTGTCTGGTCATATTTTACTGCTGTTTAACTGGAGTAATGTGATGCAGAAATCTTCACCAAGTCAAAGTCCATCAGAATCTTTTAGAAAGGAGAACAAAACACTCATCAAATGTGAGCTTGATCCCGTGACCATACCTTGTGATGGCATTGATGTCTGGGAAATTGATCATCAGCTTCTAAAATTTGGCAACAAGATAGCTTCTGGTTCATATGGTGACTTGTAAGTTTGTTGTGCACTAAATCATAGCTATGATTATTTTTGGTTTTGGAGTAACTTAATTAGTTATCTGATTGTTTCAGATACAAAGGTGCATACTGTAGTCAGGAAGTAGCTATCAAGATCCTCAAAGCTGAGCGCTTGAACACGGAATTGCAAAAGGAGTTTGCCCAAGAAGTTTATATCATGAGGTTTGTTGGATATCGTAGTACCTGTGGAGGTTATGGCTGTTCTAGATAAACCTTGTCTTCTTTCTATGTCCTCAGCCTATTATGATCCGACATCTTCATCCTTTGTTACCACAATCTTTTGTCTCCAGTTTTGTTTTGTCCTGAGATTACTTTTGTATCCTGTGAAGGAGCAAGATTTGATTTGTTGCTATAATGTTGGGAGAATTGCTTTTATTTTTATATTGGGTGAGAGCAGGCATTCATTGTTTTCTACTGCTTTTAGCTGCTGCAAGTACACGTACTGAGATGCAAATGTTCCCACCTGACTGATTTATGTTCCCTTCTTTTGCTTTAAGACTAGCTTAAAGAAATAGCAGATCGCTCATATCTGAAGAGTCACTATGTTCTAGTAATACTTTAGTATCATCCCTGATCAATCAGCCAATGTTTTTTTCTGTGTTTGTTCTGTTTTCCTTTATGGGATGCCATTGGGTGTGTTGGGTTCACACAGACTAAATATAATTTGAAGATGTGATTTCTCTGAAACTTCATTCTATTTTCCACATGCTTGGATGCAATTGGGTGTGTTGGTTAGGCAAGGACTATATATAATTTCAAGATTTAATTTATCTGACACTTCATTTTGCCTGTGCTTGCAGAAAAGTTCGTCATAAAAATGTTGTGCAATTCATAGGGGCATGTACCAAGCCTCCAAACTTGTGTATAGTAACAGGTATGTTAATAGTTTATTCGGGGAAGCTTAAGCTTCAGATGAGGATATTTTATTTGAAAAAGCATGGTTGTCTTCTCCTTGCCTTCTCCACTGAGTTTCCTTATTAATGACTTTACTTTAATTTTCTTAACTGTAGAGTATATGTCTGGAGGAAGTGTATACGACTATTTACACAAACAAAAGGGCAGTTTTAAATTTCCTACTTTGCTCAAAGTAGCAATTGATGTATCAAAAGGGATGAATTACCTGCACCAGAATAACATCATACACAGAGACTTGAAGGCTGCCAATCTACTGATGGATGAAAATGAAGTAAGATATTATCTCATTAAGCACAATAATGTAAATGTTTGTTCTCTATGGTATTGGTAGATGCTTTCAGCTTTCAATATGCATATTAATATTGATTAGTCACATAATCTGTACCTATCCATTTTATTTTATCATGATTAACTGAATATGAGAGCGAATCTTGCTTTAGTAAGTTTTATTTTGTGCAACTTATATTTGACTTGCAGATACTGAAGGAGAGAGAACCTCATAATCCAAAGGATTAGTTCGTCAATTCATATAGGATAGCCATAAGAGCTATCATCCAAGAATATCCAAGAATTAATTGGACTTTTTAGCTCAAAAGAATCTCTATTTATGTTTCCTTTCTGACTCTTTTGCTAGTGAAATTATGTTCATCTTATTGACGAGCTTCTTGAACTCACATATCCACAATAAAGATATGAGAATGATAACCTATGTTTGGGTTTTGGGGTTTCCATAGAAATTTCATCCTTTGATTGTAAATGAGATATGGAACTTAGCAAGAAGATTGTCTTTTAGCTTGAAGAAATTTATCATGAAATTCAAGTTTCATAAGGTAGCCAGAACCAAAACTGCATGTTATAGACGTATTTAGGGATGAACAAGAATTAAAGCTGAACAAAATTCTTGGTCGGTCTTTCAGAAATAGCCTCTCTACTTCCGTGAGGTAGAGGTAAGGTCTGCTTATACTCTACCCTCCCTAGACCTCACTGTGTCGGACTGTATTGTTATCTTGTTCAAGAATGGGAAGGGAAAGAAAGAGGGACAGTCAACTCTTCCCAACACTTTCGGGGATAGGGAAAATGTGGTTCTCTCTTTATTTTCAATGAATTTAGCAAGCAAGATCTAAGCAGTTTCCTAATTTAACTTCAAGGCTCATTGTTACTAACTCATAAAATACGATAAATGGAAAAACTGAATACGATGAAGCAAAATCTTCAGAGTCTGAAGCCTCCTTTAGTAAAAAAAAAAAAAAGAAGATTGGAAGGTTCAAAGAGGTTGACGAGCTCCTTGTCTTATAATGTACGCCAGCTCTGCCTTTTTCTACAATCCTAGTTTAAAACTGGATACAGAAGTGTGTGAAATGGATTTAGGATGCTACTATTACTTTCAATTTTTAATTTTCATCAAATTTTTGGACCCCACTTGTGGGATTTTCACTGGGTATGTTGTTGTTGTTGTTGTCGTTTGCGAGTACAGTTCAAGTAAAGTTAAACTCGTTGCTGAATTTGCTTGGACTAAACAAAATTTTCCAAGTTTTTGGCATGATTTGTTTGGTTATAGCATTAGCACCTTTTCTTGGACTATAGTTTATCCTCTCAATCTTTTGAAATCAGTTGGTGGTGGTGAATTTTGTGGGTATAAGTTGGATTTTCAGTTACTTGCACTTGACAATTTCTGTTTTCCTACTTATTGCATAAAAGGTTTTTGTTTTCTAAATTTCTTGGAAATCATATGCATCATGTTCCTTTTTCTACAGCAAGGATCTAAATTAGCTTGCCAAAGCCATGCAATAGCAAACTGTCATTCTTCTCATCAGCTTTCATTTCTAAGTCCTTCCATCAGTTTTTTCTAGTTTCATCTAGCCACTATGCTAACACAACATATTCTCTTTCATATCAAGTTTTACTCAGTACTCTATTATTACAGGTTGTTAAAGTGGCTGATTTTGGTGTTGCCAGAGTGAAGGCACAAACTGGTGTTATGACCGCGGAGACGGGGACTTATAGATGGATGGCCCCTGAGGTGTGCTTTTGTCATCAACATTAATATCAACAGTATATTTGGTCTTACAACTACCTAAGCTAGCACTGAACCTTGAGTAAGGAGTGAGCTGTGAGAGGGCAGATTTTGATTCTGATCATAAATTTAACACGTGCATATTAGATCCGACACTCAAAGAAGGTAATATTATAAGAGGAAAGACATGCTGAAAGGGAGGGGAGAGGAACCATTGGTTTGCACAATTAGTTGTTGTAATTGATTGAAATGCCGATGTGTGCCGAATTATGTCCGAACACCTCTAATTTAGCTTTAGGCTGGTATTTGCTTGTAATGGAAAATTCAGATTCTTGAGGTAGCAAATTAGACTTTTAGTTACAGAATTAATTGTGGCTTCAGTTGAATTTTATCATTCAGTCTATGAATATTATGTTTAGCAGTTTCAGCACTCATATCCGTGTAGAATATTCTTCAGTAACTTGTGTGTAATCCAATTTATGCAAGCAACTGTCCCATTAACCCAGGGACAATCTGGTACAGGATTTTTCAATAATGCTCCTCCGTTAAGTTCTGGTACGTCCATGGTTCGTCAACTTTGATGAATTTTACCAAGAGAGGTTCCAGTCTATAGGCCAGCTGTAGAAGGTTTCCTTTCATTTTTTCAGGTCTTTGTTAAGTGTCTTTGCTCTACCCAAAAGAGTATATGTGCATAAGCATTTTGTTTGAGTATGCCAAAAGTTGGGTCAGTACCAAAATTCCGATATGCCATCTATTTGAGAAGTTAACCAAATATCATGTATTTTTTCCAGAAGAGTAAGAAAAGATATTTTTGTGGGTTATAGGATCTGAAAAACTGCTGCTTCTGTCAACCTGTTGACTTTATGCAGAATAACTCTCTTTTTTTTATAACTGTAGTGGCCAGACCAACTTGTGGGGTACCAAAATAAGTTGAGGGCATAAAATTGGAGGGAGAAGATGACTTAACTATTTCCCAATACTGAAGATTTGTTTGCCTTAATCTAATAGTTACTTTACCTGCATTTGCTTATAACTGACCTTTGTTCTTGAAGGTTATAGAACACAAGCCTTATGATCACAGAGCAGATATTTTCAGTTTTGGAGTTCTGTTATGGGAATTAATGACTGGAAAGGTATTTATCTGTGGTGATTTTGATGTTTAGTTACTTTTTATTGTTTGGTCGTATTTATCTTTTTGAGACGAGGGTCTTCCGGAAACAACCTCTCTATCTCTGAGGTAGTGGTAAGGTCTGCATACATTTTACCCTCCCCAGACCCCATTTGTGGGATTCCAGTGGGTATGTTGTTAGTTGTTGGTTGTATTTATCTTTTTTATTTGACTTTCAGCTTCCATATGAGTACTTGACCCCACTACAAGCTGCCATTGGAGTTGTCCAGAAGGTATGATATATTATCAAATGTGACCATGATGTTTGGATGCATATTACTTGTTCCCTATGTTGCTCGGACTCTTCAAATATATTTGATGGGTGCATGTCGGATACTCCAAAAATAGTGCATATTTGGAGGATCAGACTCTGATGTGAAAACATTTTTGGAGTGTCTGAGCAACGTAGCTTGTGCCTACACAAGCATGCAGACGCATATTAAAGAAAATACGTATATGATGGTAGTTGTTTTCTCATGAATTCCAGGGGTTGCGACCAGCTATTCCCAAACATACTCATCCAAAACTTGCTGAGTTACTGGAGAAATGCTGGCAACGAGATCCAGCATCAAGGCCTGATTTTCCTGAAATAATAGAAATGTTGCAGCAAATAGCAAAAGAGGTATGTGCTTTTCTTGTATAATGCTTAATCAATCCAATCTTTATTGTTGCTCCGGTGAAAATTTTAATGTGAATACAACATGAATGATTGATAGATTAGAAGAGATGAATTGATTCACATAGTGAAAACATACATCTTTTAGTCAAATTCCAATGCATAGAGGTGGGTTGCATTAGTTTCTTTTTTTCTTTGTTTTTGGGCTCCAAAAATCAAGTTGGCAAAATGAATGGTCGCTTTTCATGGAGTTCAAATTTGACACCCATAATGTGAATGTGTAATGAGCGGTTAAGTTGAGGGTCCTCCTCCAATCTTCAGCATCCAGATGCCAAAATCACTTTCCTTCTTTCTTTATTGTTACAGTTGTGTAATTGTCATATTGCAGTACCTATTATTGCTTTGGTTGATATTTCAGAAGTCCTCAACTTCTCTTCATGTGAAGATATCTTGAAACGTTAACATTCTATTGTATGGGTCAGGTTGCAGATGATGAAGATGACCGTCGCAAGGAGAAGCCATCCGGAGGATTCTTTTCAGTCCTCAGACGTGGACACCACTAAATAGATACCACTTATAGATAGTGTTGATAAAAATTGATGATCTTATAACACTTTTGTAGCTTATTTATCCATATTGTACAGATTTTTTCCCAATCAATGTTGTCATTTTCAATAGAACATTTATTTTGAGATACTGTTCTTTAAGTGGTCATTCTTTCTTTCAGCATTTTCTTTGTGTTCAAGAAGCTAACTAGAAAGAAGCTTTAGGGTGGTGCGCGGACCTTGTAGAACTTGAGCAAAATTGACCAGGGAATGGTTCGGTTCTCTCCTGATTTCCCTTTGTCTAAAGATGTTTGTTGATTGTACAAAAACTTTTTTCTTATATATCTTAACAAGCAAATCTTTTTCCTGTTGTCAGTCAGTCGCGGCTCCTTTGTTTTCTTTTCTCTCATTGTGTTATTGCATTGCGAAAAGAGAAGAGTCCATTCCATGAATTGTAGGACTCTATGGGAAAAGGCTTCATTGCAAGTATAGATGTGGTGTAGGCATTTTTTCATTTTCCATGTACTCTGTTGGTTTTACCTAGCAATGAGCCTTGTCCTGGCGAGTAGTGGGCGTACTTGAAAATTGACTTATCTAAGCACGAGCACTAATGGTTTATCCTCACCAACAAGGTAAAAGTTCAGGCGGCCAACCAATTAAGCTACTAAGATTTTCTGGTTTAAAGGACTTAATAGATTGGATTGTGCACTCGATTGGTGATCTGAATCATCATGAAAACAACTGTCAACTGCTTCCTTTCTCTTTTTATGTGTTTGTTATATTTATCTGCTCTTTTAATCTGCAGGGAAGTTGACTTGCATAAAATGACAATCCACTGATATTCAACTATTTTTTGAAAAACAGATCAATTCACCCCCTTCTTGAGTGAGTTGTAATTAGAAACAATAACTTATATAATAAAATGACATCATGAGTCTTTGTATTAAACTTGTAATTGGAAACGTTAAGTGTGTTTTAACTAAGCTTACGAGTAGGCTGAATTAGCTTATAAATATTTTTAGCTTATTTTATATGTTTGTTAAGCACCAAGGTACTTATACAAGTCAAAAATCGTAAGTTGATTTTACAACTTGTGATTTTAGCTTATAAGTAATTTTGGTTTGATGAACCTTTTATGATTTTTATTCTTACTATCGCTCTCTAATATATTTTACAAATAATCTTTTTAAGAGGCATTTCTATAGCATACACTAGGGTGAATAAGGATATTCACAAGTATGATGGAACCAAGACCTTGATAAAGATATTAAGCAGGAACTTGAAACACTTCTCAGTTGTGATGAAGTTACACTAAGTTACCATCCATATAAAACTAGATTAAAATAATTCATGATTTGGCTATCTGTGAATAAATAGAATCGCCACCTAATTTTTAAATAAATTAGAAAGTCATCTTAAAAAAAGGTATTTGTGATGACCTTTATCTTGAAAACCAAAGAAGAGGTAACGTTCCAGCATTTTTTCGATACAGGTGTTAGACATTAGGGAAAATTCGTAAATACACTTTGTAGTAGATTTAAAATATTTTGGAAAAAAATATTGTAACTTAGTTGTAAAGGGAATTTTTGTAATGATTTTGAAGGTCATTTTGATATTTTTTTTAAAAATTACCATTTTATTCCTCCCGATAGTCGTTCGAGTCCTGTTGGATCAATTTTTGGGCTTAGTTTTGAAATTTTATTGTTGAAATTTTCGGTAAGTTTTGAATTCTAAAGGCTTAAGTTGCTTAAATTTGATTTTTGAATTTTTTTTGAAGTTATGAGTCTCGAAATAGAATTCCGTCAGTTCCATCGGCTCAAGAATGTGGAATTTGGTCTAGGAGGATCGTCGTTTTTGAACTTGAAGTTATTTTGTGAATTTGAGGTCTTAAAACGGAAGTATGAGTTGAATATGATAAAAGTTTGACTTTGGTCAGCGTTTTGTGTTCGGGTTTTTGAATTGAATTTTCGTTAATTTCGTTGGATTCGAGGGGTGATTTTATACCTAGAATGCGCTTTGGTATATTTTTTTGGACTTTTCAAGAGTGTTTTGGTATGTTTAGTGTCTAAGTTGTTATAATTGCGACTAATCGAATTTTGGGTCAAGAAGATTACAGATTTGATTTATAACAATTTCATTAAGTCAAAATATAGAAAACAATAATATTACGTATATAATTTATGTGTACAAGATTTTGAACGAATATCGAGGGTTGATTCTAGACTATGTGATTATTTGTTTTGGACTGCTGGTGCATGGGTTGTAGGTCCTACTTTTGTGGACCTACAATTGGAAGAGGTTCGCTTTAAGCAAACAGTGATCGCAGGAGCGGGAAGCTGCTTAAGCGACCCACTGGCTGCTTTAGTGGTGCCCGCTTATTTGGGCGGGTGTCGAAAAATGAACCCTAATCATTTTTGTGAAATTAAAGGTCATCTTTTGGGACTATTTTCGAAAATCATTCCCCATTTGATATTTTTGAACTGGGGGAGCTCGTGGGAGGTGATTTCAAAGTGATTTTCAAATGTAGTTCATCGGATAAGTGATTTTAACGTTGAATCTTCATTTTCTATTGATTATTTTGCTTTTACGACCTCTGATTGTCGGTTTTAAACTTCAAATTTCGAGAGTTCTTCCAAAAACATGAACCTTTGATGAACTCGTTTTGGACCCAATTTCTAATATTGACGAACTTGTTATTATTGTTCTTGTAATCTTATAATGATTTTATACTTGAATGAATTTCGTTGAACCAGAAATTCGACGAAAAGGAAAAACTCAAGTATTAGAGTAATTACTTGATTTGTTTGAGGCAAATGGATTCTAAACCTTCGTTGATATTATTGAACCTTGCATTTCCTTTCTTATGTGTTGGATTGTAATAGAGATTTGGATGCGGGTTGAACTATTCGTGAATGATTTAAAAAATTAATGTAGAGTAAAAAAATGACGATGTGGTTGCATGTGACAATATTGATTCGTTATTGAGAAGATATAATTATTAATGTCGATTTGACTATAGAGAGAACCTTGATTATGATATGAATCCAACTTTCGATAAACTTGAATGATATTGTTATCGCCATTGTGAAGAATCTTGAATGATATTACTGAAGCAATTATGGAAGAATCTTGATAATGATGTTCATCCAATTGTTGAACGACGTTAAATAATGATGTTGACTCATTTGTTGAGGATTATTAATTGATGACAATGAATTGGTTATTGAAAAATTTGAATGATGATGTTAAACCTATCATGAAAAGACTTAATGATGAAGATTATGATATTGAAATGATGCCATGATTAATTAGCTTGAATGATATATGTATATAGTGTATGAACTCATTGCATACACTACTTGAAAGTGCCATTGATTTGAATAGTATATTGAATGTGTACTACTTGAAAGTGCCTATTTGCCTTGATTTGATGAAAGTGCCTATTTGCCTTGATTTGAATTATTGATTGAGTCTCACTATTTGATGAAAGGCTAATAAAAAATGATTCTGACAAGATTTGATAAAAAATAATGAAAAATAGTTCTGGCTAGATTGGACAAATGTCAATGAAAAATCGACGAAATATGAAAAACCAAAGAAAAATTATTTCGATTAGATATAATCTGTGCCAATGAAAAATGATTCTGGCGAATACATGGTTCATGCGTGGCCCCCATGGGTTACGATCTGTCACGATTTGAAATCAGGTGTGATGACATTTGCCTTTAATCCATCGAGGCAAGTCTACCTAATCATAAACTAATAAAGAAATGAAGAAGCTAAACCGATAATACAACCTAAAAAGAAAAGAACAAGCATAAGAATAGAAATCACAGTTTAAAACTACCCCAGAAATGGTGTTATATGTACAAGCTACTATTTTAGCAGAATTCAAAAGAAAAATAACACAAGTTTCAAAGTCATGCTTCTCGAATAGAATAAAACATAAAAATAGAAACAAGAGAGTTTGTCGGATAATAACAACTATCTCTCTAAGTCTCTGAGGAAGCCTTGAATGATCAAGGAAAGGTATTAAACATTGTCCGCGCTCAAAACCTACACAAGTGTAGAAGCAAGGGTGAGTACCCAACAATAAGGTACCCAACAAATGTAATCTAAGTAAAATAGTGAAGAATGCAAGTAATTCTTCCATCCTAACCACATACCTACGAAACTATAACACTGCACGTCGAAAAATCCAACACACACAACATACACAATTATATATATATATATAAGCATATTGATTTATACAGTCCTATTAGTTTCACAATTTTAAGAAATCATGGTCAATAAGAGTAGCAGTTCAGGACATACGTATATAGATATCAATAATTAACTCAACATTTCACTTATAATCCAATCATGAGTGAGGTGCAAAATGATGCGATGCAGTGACACATAATCGTGAATACATGTCTGACCTATGATACACATTTACTGACCAACTTAGGCCGGAACTCACAAGGGTCTTATGAGGACCGTGTATTATCAGAATTGCCAAAATAACCTTCAGGATCATTACACAATCTGAGTTTATCCATAGATGTGTATTGTAGGACAAACATGCATCATGATTATTTGATGTTGCATTGCATCATCTTACACCTCATGACCTCTGTTGAGTCCCCCACCGATAAATATCTCGATTTCAAATATCAATATCTCAATCATACTCACTAAAAGTGACCTCGACAATAACCACGATCGATAGAAACCTCAGTCCCAAATATCAATATTTCTGTCTTATCTCAATTTCACAATCCAATGCAAATAAATATGTACATAGAGGATAAGTGAATAAGATATGAAACATATAATATCACATAAATATAGCTCAATAGATACATCAATATTCCTTATAATCAACTCACAACACGTATATCATGTTTCATGTACGAATTTCTACATTAACTCACCGAGTAATATATCACTTACAATACCTCCTGTCGTTTCATAATTCATATCATGTAATTACTCATTTCAATCAATTTACATTTCATCTCTGTCAAACAACTAGGAAATACAAGGTTCAACACACTTAGTCATAAGTTGAAAATACACTTGTCTTAGTCAAAAAGTCACAATCTATCTAAAGTCGGAGCTTTCTCCTTCCAATTATTCTCCAAAGCACCACAATCTATTCGAAAATGAATTTATAAGTAAGCATCTCTTGTAAAATATGAGCAACCCCAAACCCTTCTAGAGCCCAAACCTCACTCAGTTGATTTACCCCTTATTAGCATTACATGAGGCTTCTTTCAGTTTCTTATTCAGTTTCTTAGAGCCACTTTGAGGTTCCCTCTGAAATGAGGCATGTAAGGGAGCCACTATGAAGAAGTTTCGGGAGTTACGAAGGAAGCTGCAGAGATCATTTGAATTCCATTAGTAATGAGGATTTGGAATATCACACATTGATTAATCAAAGAGAGATTCAACTCACAACCACAATTTGAAGCTTATGACACCAAAATCGTGCAATTCGGGAAGAAAGGGTAAAATGGTTCAAAATTTTAACTACCAAAAAATGAGGCGAACATCTGAAAATTTTTAGTTAGAAATATTCCTTACAGTTGTAGAATCTAATGGCGAAAATCATTTTGAAAAAGGAGTCAAAATAGACTTACAATAACCATTTTTCTTTTCAAAATATAAAGTTCATGTAATCCCCAAAATACTCGATTGAAATCCTCAATTTTGATGTTGAAATCATAATTTAATCAATGAAAATTGAAGAAAAGAATTGAAAATAACTTACCCAATAATTTTTTCACACAAAAGCACTTTAAATCGCCAAAATCGAGCTCAAGAAAATTGACAATAATGATGAAAAATGACTAAACCCGTCGTTTTAAAAATCAACATTATTTGAGAATGCTTTCACCACCTTCGTGAACGTGGAACACAACATGTCTGACTCTCTGCAAATGCGGAAGGCAAACCGTGATCGCGAAGGTCACCAGATCAACACTCTATAACGTGGACCCCATTTCATGAACGTGGAGGTCAATAGACATGTACTCTGCGAATGCAGGTGGAGGACCGTTAATGAGACGTAGTAGGCTTTAGAAACCAAATATCAATAGTTAGCACACAACACAAAATCACAGAATAGACACTTAGAATTTGTTCGGAACCGATAAACACAAATTAAATATGTAACCCTACTAAATATAATATTCCAGACTCAATAGAATCATCAAAACTTGAATCTGAGGTCTCTTTGACCCGTAATTTGATAAATTACAACTAGGCTAACTTATGACACTTGAAATAGCAAAAGGCTACCAAAACACTAAAAAATTATGAGGAAACTCATTCTAGCACTAAATTCACCTCTCAAAACTAATGAAACCATCAGAAATTCAATTCGAGCAATAAAACTCAAAATGTTGATCAAAGTCAAACTTTAACTTAATTTTCAACTCCGACCTAAAGTCCACATAACAACTCCAAATCTGACTTCGGCAACTCTCCTAGATCAATTTTCACATTCTGAAACTGATGGAATAGACAAAATTCTACTCTGAGATTCAAATATCTAGATGGCTTAAAAATTCAAAATTTGATAACTTAAGCCTTCAAAACTCAATTCTTTAGAAAAATCCCTACCTTTACAATTCAAAAACTAGCTTTTAAAATCAATCAAATATGGCTTAGGACAGCTGTCAAAAGGGGCAAATTATAATTTTATCAGAATTGCCAAAATAACCTTCAGGATCATTACACAATCTGAGTTTATCCATAGATGTGTATTGTAGGACAAACATGCATCATGATTATTTGATGTTGCATTGCATCATCTTACACCTCATTTACATGATACAATTGTGGGCATCTTTTTGATAATTGTACACTGATGATTAAACTTTGTAATTGTAACTTATTGACTGTCACTTAATTGGATAAAAAGTGCTACTTGAATTATATATTGTGTATGTTGACTTTTCTGAGTGTAGGTTATAGTTTCGGAGATTTGGATGGCGTGGTTGGAGTGCTTGCGTTCATTACTCTCTACTTTGTGTTTACTATTTAATTTGCTTGCTGGGTTCTATATTGTTTGGTACTCACCTTTCTACACTTGTGAAGGTTGTGAATTTGGTCCTTGATTCCTCAATTCTATTTTTATTCGAGCTTTAGAGTTGCTTGAAAGGTAGTGGCTAATTTCTTCGATGAACTCTCAATTTTTTTTTACTTATATTGTGTTGATTTTCATCCTGTGTTGTTTATGTTTTTATAAAATTGCTACTTCTACTTTATTTTTTGTTTTATTGTGTCATATCATCATTTAGACTAACTTGTCTTAGTGGATTTAGGCAAGTGTCATCTCACCTAAATTCAGATCATGACAATTTTGAATGGACTTGCATTAAAGAAAATGTTGAGCACTTAATTATTTCTATTATTAAATTATTTATAATTTTAGAAGTGTTAAATGAATTGAATTATAATCCGCATTTTAGTCTATTTCATTTCAATTCCTATTTATTTTAGCTTAAGTAATTTTCAAATAAACTTTATTTATTTATTAACTCAACCTATTTTGACTCCTCCATATTGACTTCTTTCATTTAATAAAAGTACTCACAAGTAATTTAATTATCTCTTATGAAAGGATTGTGAAAATGCTTGATAGCTCCTTGGTTTTCAATTGCTTTGTTCAAAAATCCACAGAGACTTTATGGAGAAAGCAAACAACTGCTTTGTTCAACTATCAATTTACTTTTCTTACTTTTAGCAATTTCATACTTCTCCCGTCCATATTTGACTTGACACAAGTATTAATAAGTAGTAAACGATAGGAATAATTTTTACTAAATCACCATTTGAATATAATAAATATAATGTTTTAAAAAATATGATAGAAAATAACTATAATTAATGATAAGGATAAAATAAGAACTAAGTATAAAATTATTTCTTGATTTCATAAATTAAACAAGTATTATCAAACATATCAAAAATAGTATAATGAACAACTAAAGATAAACAGATGGAATATTTAAAATCTATCCTTATTTTTAATAACAAATATTTTCAAATCTCTCCTTATCTTTTAGTCCTTCCATTCTAAATCTTACCTTTATTTTATGTTTTCCATGTCTTTTCAGAATCCAAGTATTTATTAAAAGCTAAATAAATGTAATTACAGTTTTATCTAATATGGAATATACTTGCGGAGAATAAAAGAGTTGATTAATATTTGAGTTAGAGCCTTCATGCTTTTATAGTGGTAAAGAAAAGACGCAAAAATGCAAAAGAGAATCAACATAACTAAAGCGTACAATAAGAGAGTAAATGGTGTATTATTTTCGAGTAATTTGTGCTATTTAAAGTTTTTCATCCAAGATTCGTAAAATTTTAGTTTTAATTTTGAAATAATTGGAAACATTAATAGAGACTTTGATATGCATTACATAATAATATGTAGCTAGCGCTAATAAGATTATAGTCATCAACTATAAACCGGCGGCAAAAAGATAAACTACTTGTTCCTCCTTTTAGATCTTCATAAAATCTTATATAGATGAATTTTCATTTTTAGCATCAATTTACCTTTTGACAATTTATTTTAATTTACTAGTTGAAATTAAGCACTTCCCATAAGATGAAAATCATATTTGTGTAGGGCATGTGTGCTTAATTTTTGAAAAAAGTTACATATTATAAGTTTATAGCTTTTGGCATTTTACGTGAAAAAAAATCGAGAACCGCCGAGGGACAAGAAACTCTTATGATATCTTATAACCAATTGTCAGACCCTCTCTTTGATGGTTCGAGTAGCTCGAGTTTGGTTAGTGATTTACCTGATGAGTCTAGTCAAGACCCTATGATTTTGGTCAAGGTAAAGTTTAAGTAAAGGAAGACCTTGATATTGGCGTATATAAGGCTGGACGTGGCTAAGGCATGACAAGGGTTGGGTAAGCTAAGGCAATACAAGGCTAGATGTGGCTAAGGCATGACAAGGGTTGGACAAGCTAAGGCAAGACAAGGAAAGGCTATGATGTGACATGATTTTGACTTAACAGGTTTGAGGCTAGGTGCTGGACAAGGTCAATGGTACAGGAAATCGAACCCCAATGCCAAGCTATGCAAGGTCGGCACGTGTGCAGGGTCTGGACATGGCACAGGCATGTAGACCAGGCGCGAATTTGGGCCCCAAGGGCAAGACATTGGCGCTAAATTTGAATGTTGTCTGCGTGTGCCTTGCACATGGGTGAGCAATTGGCAGTTGAGGGAGTTTCTAGTTGTTTGGACATGTCAGCATGCTTGGATTGCAAGGGTTGACCCCATATCACCAACCACTTTTAAATTGAATAGATGTAATAATTGTCTTTTCAAGTCATTTATGTGTAAAATTAAAAATAGTTCTTGTAAAATCATCTGTTAGATTTTACTGTCTAGATATTACTACGTACCCTTTTTATTTTTTTCAATGCGTTGATGTGATATGCTAACTTTTAGGTTAAGATTTGAACGTGAACTACAAAACCTTGCACAAGAATTTCATGTGCTGCAACCCAAAAAACAAACTTATCACATGTTAAAGAAAGAAAAACTTGGGTAATTAACCTCCTCCTTTATCGTTTTATATACCATCTGTCCGATGCTAATAAGTATTTACCCTTTCTGTTTCTTTTTTCCCCATAATTAAAGAAAAGCATTTTCCCCCCATCTTTCAACACACATACATAAACTTACACACCTCCTTCAATATAGGAATATAACGTTTTCCATTGGCAGCATTCATCAACAAAGCTGAAGGGAATTAATTAAACCTCTTAGAAATTATGGATCAACTTTCTTCCTCTATCAAGAAATCACTAACACCTCATGGTTCCTATACCGCTGCCCATGATATCAAAAATCAAGCCATACTCACTCCTCGAAGCCCCGAAGGCACGTCTGCTTCCTCCTCCATGAACTCCTCCTCGTTGACAACGAGGTCCTCCGTTGATCTTAATGACCGACGAGAGGTCATTGTCAAGATCGACGGCGGAGAGAAAAACAATGGAAATGAACATAATTCGTTATGGCATGAGCCAAGTTACGAATTCTGGAGAGAGGATGCGAAAATCCAGCGTGGCAAAGACATGCCTGAGGATCCACCCTCCAGATTAATTGGACAGTTTTTGAATAAACAAAGAGCTATTGGATGTGAAATGGCATTGGATATGGACATGGAAATGGACGAGTTGAGGAATCATCCAAAACCTGAAATTGATCACAGCGTTGCTGGATCAAGGCCCCCAATAAATTTTCCCCCTGATTGCAAACACAATCATAGTCATAGAGTTTCATTTCAGGCTCCGTCACCATCTATTAACGTGGTTGACATCGAGCATGAGCATGAGCAATCGAGCGATGAAGAGGATGGTAATGCAACAGCCTATGAGCAAAAGTATCTTAACCAAAGGAGGAACATAAGCGTCAACGTGCCAGATGATGCTAATAACAGCAACAATACTTACTACACTCCTAAAAATGGTGATGGTGATCAGGTGCTAAGGTGCACTTCGTTTCAAAAAAGAGCGAGCGTATTAGGGAGAGCAAAGACAAAATCAAGGCTAATTGACCCACCGCCCGACATATTACCTGAGAGGAAATCAGGAAAAATTGGAAAGTCGGAGCAATTAAAATCTGGAGTGTTAGGAAGAAATTCCGGGATACTAAAGCCGCCACCAGAGGAGGAAGATGATGATCCATTATTCGATGAAGATCTTCCAGATGAATTTAAAAAGGACAAAGTTGATTGCTTGACGCTGTTACAATGGATAAGTCTTATTGTAATAGTTACAGCTTTAATCTGCACACTTTTTATCCCTATACTGAAGAGAAGAGTATTAAGAGGACTTCATTTGTGGAAATGGTTAGTTTTGGTTCTTGTTTTAATATGTGGGAGATTGTTATCAGGATGGGTGATTCGGTTAGTTGTGTTCTGTATTGAAAGGAATTTTATGTTGAGGAAAAGGGTACTATATTTTGTTTATGGTGTTAGAAAGCCTGTCCAGAATTGTCTTTGGTTAGGGTTGGTTTTGATTGCTTGGCATTGGGTGTTCGATCAGAAGGGTGGGGCGAATAATCAGTTCTTGGGGTACATCAATAAACTGATGATATGTATGCTAGTTGGGACAATGTTATGGTTGGTGAAAACTCTCATGGTTAAAGTCCTAGCATCTTCATTTCATGTTAGTGCTTTCTTTGATCGAATTCAAGAATCATTGTTCAATCAGTATGTGATTGAGACATTATCAGGTCCGCCTTTGCTTGAAATGCATCGATCTCAAGAAGAAGAGGACAGAACATTGGCTGAAGTTTGGAAGCTACAAAATATTGCAGGGGCACAGTTGCCAGTAGAACTTAACTAGAGTGTTTTGAAATGCATCGATCTCAAGAAGAAGAGGACAGAACATTGGCTGAAGTTTGGAAGCTACAAAATATTGCAGGGGCACAGTTGCCAGTAGAACTTAGGCCCCCACTTGCTCCTCGACACAGTAGCAAGGGTGGTGCAAGTGTTAATGGTGGGCAAACACCAACGCCAAAACCATCAAGAACAGTAAGTCTCGCCATTTCTGGTCCCCTGTCAAGAAATCCAGATGAACAGAACCAAGGAATATCCATTGATCATCTGCATAAGTTGAATCCCAAGAATGTTTCAGCTTGGAATATGAAGAGATTGATTAAAATAGTACGATATGGGGTAATATCTACGTTGGATGAGCAAATACTGGATTCCAAAAGAGAAGATGACTCCACTACACAGATAAGAAGTGAATATGAGGCCAAAGCTGCTGCCAGGAAAATATTCAGAAATGTTGCCAAGCCCAGGTCCAAGTAAGTAATTTCACAATGTCCCAGTTATATCTAATTAATCCACATCCACAAGTTAAGGTAAGAGAGCACATTATTTCAAGAGCAAAACCTTCCTGCAAGGACGTGATGAGTAATTTTTTTTTAGTTGTAAAAGATAAAGAAAGAAGAGAAAAAGGGAAACCAACTACATCATACCACATTCATCGAGTTTCTTAGCTTGTCCTGCTTCTTTCCCCTCCTCTTGTGCTAATACAACAACACAAAAGAAACAATACAGAAAGATACATATCTGTAATTTTCCTCAGTTTGTGATCCTTTTACATTTCATTCTTGTAAAATAATAGGACCTAATTTATGGAGATAAACATTTCATAGTCCTGAATCATTTCCTATTTTGGAATTAATACTGTTGTACTGCATACAATATACAGCTTTCTGGCGACTGAAAAAATCTTCATTGGCGGTGACTTTAATGGGCATATCGGGGCAACTACTAGCGCATTTAAAGATGTTCATGGAGGCTTTGGTTTTGGGGAGGGTAATGGAAGTGGGACGTCTCTCTTGGATTTTGCCAAAACCTTTGAGTTAGTGATTGCTGACTCGTGCTTCCCAAAGAGGGAAAACCACTTGATTACCTTCCGTAGTGCGGTAGCTCAGACTCAGATAGATTATCTACTTCTCCGAAAAGGCGATAGAAGTCTGTGTAAGAATTGCAAGGTTATTCCGAGTGAAAATGTTTCCACTCAACATAGACTCTTAGTGATGGATGTGGAGATCAAGAGAGACAAGAAGAAGAAAGTTATGTATGCCCAACCTAGGATTAGATGGGGAGGCCTTACTCCGGCCCTTCTCGCGAGATGGAAGAAAAGTTGAGAAACTTGGGGGCGTGGAGTAGTGAAGGTAATGTGAACAATATGTGGGACACGACTGTTGGTCACATAAGAAAGGTAGCTTCCGAGGTTCTAAGGGTTTCGAGAGGGACCTTTGGTGGATGTCAGGGCGATTGGTGGTGGAACAATGAAGTTCAGGGCAAAGTGAAAGACAAGAAGGTCGCTTATACAGAGTGGTTAGAATGTAGGGATGAAGACGAAAAGCTAAAGCTTAAGGTTATTTATAAGAAGGTTAAGTCAGAAGCAAAGATGGCGGTGATGAGTGCTAAGTCAGCTTAAATTAAGTTGGTAAACATATTTTCATAAACTCTTAAATGAAAATGGAGATAGAGATATTGACCTGGGTAAGTTGGCTCACTCAGAAAACCATCGTGATTTTGGTTATTGCAGGCGATTCAGAGTCGAGGAGGTAAGACAGGCTATTAGTAGGATGAAGAAAGATTCCAGTAGACTTTTAGAGGAACATGGTCAAGGATAGCATAAAGTGGCTGACTAGAGTGTTTAATGCTATTATGAAGACTGTCAAGATGCCTGATGAATGGAGGAGGGGTACAATGGTTCCATTGTACAAAAATAAAGGAGATATTCAAAACTGTAACAATTACAAGGGTATCAAGTTGCTGAGTCACACTATGAAGGTCTGGGAGAGAGTAGTAGAGATGAGGGTGCGAAGAGTAGTATCTATCTCGAAGAACCAGTTTGGATTCATGCAGGAGAGGTCGACTACTGAAGCAATCCATCTTGTTCGGAGGTTAGTGGAGAAGTATAGGGAAAGAAAGCAGGACCTTCATATGGTGTTCATTGATCTCGAGAAGGCATACCACAAAGTCCCAAGGGACGTCCTATGGAGGTGTCTAGAGGTAAAAGGTGTCCCAATGGCATATATCAGGGCAATTAAGGATATGTACGATGGAGCCAGAACTCGAGTAAGAACGGTGGGAGGAGATTCAGATTATTTTCCTGTTGAGATGGGACTCCACCAGGGATCTGTGTTGAGTCCTTTCTTGTTTGCCTTGGTGATGGATGAGCTGACACAATCTATCCAGGATGAGGTACCATGGTGTATGCTATTTGCAGATGACATAGCACTAATTAACGAGACTCGGACTAAAGTTAATGATAGGTTGGAAGCTTGGAGACATGCATTGGAGTCCAAAGGATTCAAATTGAGCAGGACCAAAATT
>DF360571.1:43815-54511 GCA_000787875.1 Solanum virginianum
GTTGCTCCAATTTCTAGAGGCGAGTTTATTTCTGATGTTCATTTATTAGAATAGGACATTTCAGCCACAGGGTTTTTGGTGTCTTACCCTTGATGGTCTGGGCAGAAGATGGCTGATAAGATGAGAAAAGCGAGACTGCGATTGTTTGAACATGTGCAGAGAAAGAGTGTCGATGCTCCTGTTAGGAGGTGCGAGAGGTTGGTTTTAGAAGCTACTCGGAGGGGTAGAAGTAGACCGAAGAAGTACTGGGGGGAAGTGATCAGACGTGATATGGCGGAACTTGATCTCACTGAGGACATGACCCTAGATAGAAAGAAGTGGAGATCTCGAATTAGAGTAGCAGGCTAATTTGGTTGGTAGGTTTAGGTGGTTAGTTAGTCCTAGGGGTATAGTAGGGTGTAGTTAACTTGAAAAAACCTAGTTAGCATGTGACCAAACTATTTGAATTAGATTTAAAAGTTTATTTATATATATTTTGCTCGATCAGTTTTTGAATTTTTGTGACTTTCAGGATGAGGATTCTCAGGAAATAGCCGCTCTACCACTATGAGGTAGGGGTAAGGTCTGCGTACATCCTACCCTCCCCAGACCCCACTTGTGGGATTTTACTGGGTATGTTGTTGTTGTTGTTCTTAGCCGGGCACCTGGTGTAGCGAGAATTTTATTGATCTTAATTCTTAATGTTTTGATCAGTTACACCTTTCCATATCTTTTATAGACCTACTGGCTATGTCAGACAAAAGGCTCGTATACATAAAAAACAGTCAATTGTTCCAGTAAATTTAGTCCCAAACTTTGTTCTTCTAACAGGTACATCTATCTAAAGGACTTAAGTTGCTTCTTGCGAGAAGAAGAAGCTTTGAAGACTATGAATCTTGTGGAAGGATCACCGGACAGAGAAAAGATCAGTAAAGCAGCACTCAAGAACTGGGTGGTAAGAAATGATCATAGAAACAATTGATTTAACTTCTAAATCACTTTAAAGGAAATTACCCCCAATCAGTGGAACTAACATAACCTGGAAATAAGACAAGGACCCTTCGACAACAAGTTAAATTGCACTGATTGTATTCCAACGGATACAAGATATATCCGCAAGGAGGTTTAACTTTACCTTTTCACTCATATTCTTGATGAAGTTGAACACATATCCTTGTGATCTTATCAAATAACTAACCTTAATTTTTGTAGGTGAATGCATTTAGAGAACGAAGAGCTCTAGCTTTGACGCTAAACGATACAAAAACAGCAGTGAACAAACTACATCAGATGGTGAATGTTTTAGTCAGCATCATCATTCTGGTCATTTGCCTTGTGATTTTAGGGATCGCAACCAGCAAGTTCTTGCTCTTCGTCAGCTCTCAAGTCGTCGTCGTAGCATTTATATTTGGAAACACATGCAAAACCATATTTGAATCAATCATTTTCTTATTTGTGATGCATCCCTATGATGTGGGCGATCGATGTGAGATTGATGGAGTTCAGGTATATAGCATACTTTCTTGATCTCTTTTTCTTACTTTGTTATGTCTGTTCAACCATAATACTACTGCATCCTATTCATTTTACATGAAAGCGTTTGATAGATCATATAATTTATGAAAGAAAGACTTTTGACACATACCAAAAGCACCATTATAGCATGTGATCTTAAACATGTCATGACAATTCTATGGTTATAAAGAGCATGTAACTAAGGGTAAAAGGGAAAAATTAACATTAAAAACTTTCCAAATATAGAACGGTGTCATTCTTTTTAGATCATAATTATGTATTAAAAAAGAGTGAGAATATTATTGTGTATTTATGCGTTTAGTAAGGCCTGATTTATATATTTTCGATTTTCAGATGATTGTTGAAGAGATGAATATTTTAACTACCGTCTTTCTGAGAGTTGACAACCAAAAGATTATATATCCAAATAGTACTCTTTTAACACGACCTATTGGCAATTACTACCGCAGTCCTGACATGGGAGACTCGGTTGATTTTACAGTCCACATTTCCACACCAGCAGAGAAAATTGCTGCTATGAAACAAAGAATACTCAGGTATATGTTTGTTCTTGTCATTCAATATAATCTTTTATCACCATTATGAGTACTTAGGTAGAACCTGGAAGATTTAAACAAGAGTGAGTTATGATTGGACATAATAATTGTGGCTTGCTATTGCAGTTATATTGAGAGCAGGAAGGACCACTGGTATCCTTCTCCTTCGGTTGTATTGATGAATCTAGAAGATCTAAGCAGGATGAAACTGTCTGTATGGATCAGACATAGAATTAACCATCAGGACATGGGAGAGAGATGGAACAGACGAGCTCTATTGGTTGAAGAGATGATCAAAATTTTCAAAGAGTTCGACATTGAGTACCGACTATATCCAATTGACATCAATGTTCGTGGTATGCCTCCCATTACCTCCAACAGGGTTCCCTCAACTTGGCCTACTGCTGGGAATTAAGCAACAAAATCTAATAGGAATTGGCTCGCAGATGCTCCAATTTCTAGAGGCGAGTTTATTTCTGATGTTCATTTATTAGAATAGGACATTTCAGCCACAGGGTTTTTGGTGTCTTACCCTTGATGGTCTGGGCAGAAGTTGTTTCTTTTCCACTATTGAAAGTAGTCATCGTTTCAATAATTAGCAGTTTTCCCCTTCTAACATAGGCAGATTCAGGATTCGCGATACAAATTACCACATTATCCACATAGTGACAATGGAAGTAAAATCAGTACAAATACATACACTATTTTTTTGAAAAGAATCATGTAATTATATAAAAGAGCTTGAACCGAAAGAAGTGAGTGTGTCTTTATATGCTATTGAGGATGCACATCTATTCCATTCCTATTACACCTGCTACCAAGATACATATTTTATCCCTGACTATAAAAGATTATATCGGTCAAGCAGAGATCACAAGGATTTTTTTATAATGTGGAACGAAAATGGGTTACACAAACGCACAGTTCGGGATGGATTGGGATCAAGTAGGATTGTAATATTGGAGGATTCACCTACAGACGAGCCCACAAAGTGCAATATTTCTTGTAATGATAAATTTAATAGGAGCCGGAATTACTTTTCAGTGAGACTCTTTTAATTAATAGTAAGCTAGCAAGTCCCCTTGCAATGAATATCACCTTCACAAGAAGTGGTTAATTGAGTGGATTGCATTCAGTTGCCTGAATTCTTTTAGTACAGGAATTCTTTCCACCTACTGATCATTGATCTAACATTGATTATCATACCACGAATAAAATAATGGGGCATAAGTTCCTGCTGACCTTGCTTAAAATCTGCGCCTGGACATCAGAAATACTGAAGCACGGCTGCACAGAATTGTTGTCGGTGTTGGAGCTGCATCATTATTGCCTCTTTCTGTGGAACGGCAACCTTGTTGTCTGATACTAGTTAGAGAGGTTCCTACTTCTTGACCCAAAGAACTTGTAGATACTTCTTAGTCCACTGATGGTCTCGCAAATCTTGCAGAAAGGTGGGTGAGAATTATTACCGAAAGTTCTTTGGATACTATCATGAGTCAGAATGACAATATTTTTGCAACCCAATGTTTCTCTACAGAGCTGTAGACATAGTAATGTGATTAGTTAGGTAGAGCAATCTATGCTGCAAATAGGTTTTGCCCTCATGTTTGTCTTCCACTATTATGAATAAACACTCAAACAAGGACCTTGACCTTTAAGAATTTGCTCATAAAGCCTGCGAGAATAATGACTTCATATATTGCTTACACAGGATATCTTGCAACAATTTGTTTCTCCGTTTTGGGTGCAGAATAGGGTAAAAGGGAAAAATTAACATTAAAAACTTTCCAAATATAGAACGGTGTCATTCTTTTTAGATCATAATTATGTATTAAAAAAGAGTGAGAATATTATTGCGTTGAACAACTTATGCAGCTCGATTTGTTTGTTGAACTTCAATGCAGGAATTTCGCAATTGTGAAACACAGGTAATTAGGCCAATAGCCAAATATTAAATGCTAGAACAGATGATGATATTCAGCAAAATTTTAGATTCTTCAATAGCTGAGGATAATTGTTCAACAAAAGCCAACATGCTTCAACAATTAATGATGATTTACCTTTCTCTTATCAGCTGTCTCACTATTGTAACAGAAAAATGCATGTTTGAGGATATCTGATGATCGTGCTTTACTCAATCATAACAAACTGGTTTGACAAGGATCAATCCAATTCAACCTCTTCTGCTTCTTCTTGTAGTCTTTCGTGATATCATCTTTATTTATTAAATATCTGGACTTGTGGCTGTCAGGATATCCTTTCATGTATAGTGGCATTATAATTTGATAACCACTCCACGAAACATTTTCCCGTAGCAATGAAACATCCAATGTTTTTTCTATCAATCCTGAGTGGACATCCAATCCGCAGCATTATTTCCTTGATCAACCGTTTCACAGGGGATTCTCCTCTAACAACACTGTGTTTTCCTGCTCCACACACCAGTGTGATTTCACCTGGAAGAACACGATTTTCAGCAAGAAACTTGCATTGAAGCTGATGAAACCATTGTAATATGATCACATAAGCAGAGGTTAAATGCATCCCATGCAAGTCCAGCTTCAACTCTGAAGGCTTCCACTGCATTGTCTCCTCCAAAACCGAGGATCCAACCAATATCTTCACCAAAACCGCTTCATTCTCATCCAGATTGTCCATTAACTCTTCCAGAGAAAGAGGGACACTCTTCGGATCTTGCAGTAATAGATTAATTGTTGGGCAGGAATTCAAAACTGAATTGTAAGTCCTAATAGAAAATGGAACACCTGAAGCTTCAAATTTTTGGAGGGACAAAACCATTTCTGACAGCTCATTATGAGATCCAAGTGAATTAAGCACCATATTCGAGCTAACTGTATCTAATTGAAATCCCATACTCACCATTTCAACTACAATCCTTTTCATATCTCTTAAGTATCCTAATTTCCCATATGAATAAACTAGAGCCCTAAATTCAAACTTTGACAATTTCAGTCCAAATTCCTTCATCTCTTCCATCAAATCCTCAGCTTGACGCGGTAGTCCAATTAAACAAAATCCTTCAACCATCGATGCATACCCTCGTTGTTTCAAATAAACAGACGAGGAACACAAGAGAACCAGCTTCAATTTTGTACAAAAATCTAAAACTCCTCTTTCCGATTTTTGCTTAGATAGTGAAAGGATTAACTGAGAGTAGAAACTGCACAGATCCCGTTCTCGGCTTTCCAACTTAGATGCCGTTTCAGTAACTAGGGTTTCTGCTTCATCAAATCTCTCTAGCTTGTACAGCAATGCAACCAAATCCGCCACTAGTTTCGAGTTCCAATCAAACCATGACGCTTCACTGATTTCCAAATACAACTGCAAATAACATTTTGCCTAGCATTTAATCAGACTTATCACGAACAGAATAAATAATAGTATGACAAATTGAAACACATAATATTATAGCTGGAAACAAACAATTTGCTGTCGTACGGGGGAAAAGTTGAAACACAAAACTGCAAATAAACATTCTGCTTCGCAAACCGCAGTGAGACAAACTGAAAAACATGATAACAAAGAGACGTACGGGGAGGGCAAGAGAACAGAGGCGATGAGGAGAGGTGGTAGTAGGAGATAGAAGGTGAGATAGAGTACTCAGAGCGACGTGTTTGGAAGACGATGCCACGAATTTGCGAAGTAAGCGGCTGGTAGCGGAATGATCGTCGGAGTTGGTGGCGATAAGGGTGGAGAGAAAGCGTTCGCCTTGTTTGCTCAATGAGCACAACGGAACTGGCCGCGAATGGCAGCTCCAGAGGCTTAGACGGTGACTTAACAACGGCGTCGTCGCCGGTGCCGGAAGTAGGATACTTCCAATCATCTGAAGAGATCAGGAATTACTCAAAGCAGTAACTATCTTCCTATCACAATTTTAACTGTACTGACAGTTGCTTTGGCGACATCTTTTATGTAACTGCATTTACACGGAAAAAATTATGTGTTTTATAATTCATTTTAAAAAGGGATAATACATTAAAAAAAATATATTCAAATTTGACACCCAATCTTAGCCTAATACCTTAACTACACGGGAGTTTAAGTACCCCTTAATTACTTATAATATATTTTTTATTAACTCTAACCGTACAAGACTAGTTTTATAAGGGAGAGTGAACTGCACACGCGCTAGTCAGCGTCATGTCAGTAGCATGTCTGCGCCACATCAGCATCCCGTAAAAAATATATTTAAATTTATTTTTTAATTTTTATTTTGTTTATTAATTTTCTTCAGTGCCACGTTAGTATCAACCTTTTCACACGTATAAAATATCTATTTCTTCTTCGATAGAACTCGGGAGTTGACGAATTTTTTTTTAATTAATCTTTTTCTTTGATTTTTTTAAAAATAAACTAAATAGAGTAAAATTATTGATGAAAATTGGATAAAATCAGTGAACTTTACTTTATTGATATTAATTAGTGTCATTTTTATGAAAATAAAATGATCTAAGGTTAAAATATTGGCAAAAAAATTGTTCATGAAAATGCACGGGAGGAATTTCTCAAAAGAAATTGATGATAGAGAGATTATTAGTGAAAATTTATGATAATCAAAGAGAAAGAAGACATTAATGGAGGTGTAGGGTAGTGTGTCTATGGAAGAAGAAAGAAGGAAAAAAAAATTAAAATTTGCAATTATTGAAGAAAATTAACTTTATTTTTGGGGCTAGGTGTGTTGTGGGTGGAGGGTTTTGAAGAAGATGAAGAAAGAGGTGGGGTTGGGGATAGGGTGGGTTTTTAAAATTTTATTTTTAATATATATAAATAGGATTTTTTTCTAAAAATTAATATAAAACGAACCTATATTTTTTTCTGCCACGCCAGATTTTTGGATGCAAAAAAAATTCACTTGTGAATTGTTAAGGGGATATATGAAAGCCCGTATAGTTTAGGTGCTAAACTAAGTCTGGGTGCCAAATTTGAATTTTTTTTTATGTATTATCCCTTTTAAAAAAACCCATCTTATGTAAGGGTTTTTTTTTTTATATGTATTATCCCTTTTTTAAAAAATCATCTTATGTATAATTAAAAATAATTTAATTTAATTTTTTTTATTTTTGATAAAATAATTTGCAATCATATAATATTTTAAAAATTATTCTGGACCATATGTTTTTAAAATTTTATTAAACATCGTGATAAGTCAAATGATACTACGTAAAATATAACAGAAATTATGCTAAGTGTCACTTATTATTACTCATATGTTTCAATTTATGTGGCACAATTCAAATTTTGAAACTCACATAATTTAATTTTTACATCAATGTATTCGTAAGACATGACAAGAGTTGAATAGGCTAAGCAAAGTAAGACTACGATTATAACATGGTCATGGCTAAAATAAGTTCGAGGGCAATGAACTTGACAAGACAATCTATTTGGTATAATGGGCATCAATGACAAGTTGTGTGAGAGACTCTTAGTACAATGGTAGAATGTGTAAGCGAGAATCTATGCATAAGGCAGGATGTAAGTTGCGAAGATGGACGACAAAGTGATTGTTTGGTGTTAGATTTGGAGTATTCAAAATTTTATTTTTAATCATATTTTTTACTAAGTTTAACTTAGTACAAGTTTTAAAATACCAAATTCAAATTTTAATTTCTTGCACATCAATAATCAATGAAATTTATTTTTTAGAAAAGTAGTAAACTTGTATTTTTGAGTTTCGAATTTGCCTAGCAATTGCAAATGTCAACTGTCCTTAGCTAGGCATGTTCCTAACATGTGATAACGTCTACAGTCTATAGGTAAGCACCGACAAACTTGTCACATGTCAGAATTGGCAAATTTTTGTAAGATTGAATATTTGTGTGCTTTTTGTGATGCCAATTTAAAATTGAGAAGAAATTATTATGTGTGTTGTCTTGTTAATTTGGTATGCTTGAATATTCTCAGTATTAGAGGAAAAATAAAGGGCTAAGTAATCGATATGTCACTATTGTATGGAGTCGAATCAGAAAAAATTGATCTCATATCTAAGAGCAGGGCGGAGCTATTATTTAGTTGGGGGTTCATTCGAACCTTTTTCGTCAAAAAATTACATTATTTATAAATTGTTAAAATAATTTTTATATATGTATAGTTGAAGTCGAACCTCCTTATATTTAGTTTTGTACTTCTATTTCTTCATATTTTGAACTCTCTTAATAAAAATCCTACCTTTACCATTATATAAGAGTGCCACATGATAACTGCACGTTAAGCTACCGTGCACCAGGAGAGCAAAAAATCTTTCTTTTTGTACTTGTCCAAATATAAGACTGTCGAATCTGTTTTTTATTTTTCTTTGATATATTCATTTCGTTCATCTGTACTTATTCCTTATTGACTTGACCCTAGGATTAAGTAGTAAATGATAGCGCTGAAGTTACTACAAGTTTGTAAGGTCCCCACACATATCAATATGCATCTGGTGTATTAAGGAGAAGGGGCAAACTCTATTTGAGATGAGGGTTCCAGAAAACAGCCTCTCTACTTAAGTAGTGGTAAGGTCTGCGTACATTCTACCCTCCCCAGACTTACTTGTGGGATTTCAGTATGTTGTTGTTTTTGTTGGTGGATTAAGGTAACAATTGCTTTCCACATTCCATGAATCACCAGTGGGGGGTCATTCAAGTCGACTAGGAACATTTAGAAGATTGTCTCAGATATTTTTTTTAGCCTAGTATACAAATGGTGAATTTGTTCACAACTACTTGCTAGGTTTGCCAGTAGAACATGTACCCTGGAATACTACAACCTTTATTCTATGTCAGATCAAGCTTGGCGACATATTAACATGGACTTTATTGAAGGGCTGCCCAAGTCCAAAGGTAAAAGTGTGATTGTGGTAGTTGTGGATAGGAGGACTAAACTTGCTCATTTCATGACAGTGTCTCATCCATTCATAGCATTGACTATCGGTACCAAAATTTAAACAAGTACACACCTTACATGACAAAAATGATGACCCTTCCAAGTTTAAATGTGAGTTTTTTATATTATTAGTGAAAAATAGTGTGTGTTTCGATATTTACTCTTAAAAAATTACGATCAGCCTGAACAACTGACAGATGCTTAAACAACTAGTATCGCAAATAAATAATTATTGTTTAAACATTTGTTAGTTGTTTACTGCAAATAAATAATAGACGTTTCTAATTTTTTTTTATGTTTTATTTCATTAATTAATTTTATAAATAATGTGATCTTGCTGATGTTTCTGATAGTGAGGAATTCAAATGCATTAAGTCAATTGGTCTTATAGATTATAGCTTTACGATTTATTATTCTAAGCAAAGTCACTGTTCAAGTAAGTTTATTGTAAGATCATCTCTTAGAGGAAAAATATTATTTACATTAAGAAAATTTTTAATAGAACAAGACATTTCAATATGTTCAAGAAAAGTTATTTTCTTGACATCCCAATGAATAACATAAATTTTGCATCATTCATTGTTCACAGTCTTCTACTTCAACGCATTATTTGTGAAAAAAAAAAATAAATTGTTGTTTGACCATGAGAAGATGCCAATTTATTTTGATTTGCAAGAATTTACCTTGATGACTGACCTACGTTGTCATCCCTTTCCTTCTAGAGAAATAAAGGACGGACTTATGAAGAAAGGTAGTGCATTGTGAATTTTTTTTTTCAAAAGAAAAAGCAATTAATGATACATTCCTTCTTCAAATGATTAAATCACCAATCACATCAAAAAAATATAAATTTTTACTTGCATTAGTTTGATTCGTGCATTGTGTTTTATGTGCACGAGATTTATCAAAGACGGTTGATATCAACGTGATCAAGTTAGCTTGCAATCCTCATGTTTTTAATGAATACCCATGGGGTCTCAAAAACTATAATTTGACGATCGAATGTCTCTCAATGCCGCTGAAATTCAATCACAATTTCTATGGCTTTTCGTGAGCATTTATGGTATGCAAAAATATTTTTTTAAAAATATTAATTTTCTTTTGATATATGTGTATTTGTGTTTTCATTGTACTTAATTAATATCTAATGCAGACTTGGACATTTGAAGCTATTCCAGAACTTTAAGAAAAGGTTAAAAGAGTTTTTCCTGAGAAGATATTGCCACAAATCATTAGATGAATGTCGTATGACGAACTTAAAAGCTCTATAGATCCGTTTAATACCAACGATAAAAAGGATAAATATGACAAAGTAAGTCTGATTGTTTCTAAAGTAATTAGATATTTGATTGTTTAAACAACCTGATAGAATCTGCATAAATAATCTTAAATTGTTTTAAACAACTTGATGGTGTTTATTGTAAACAGTCTTTATTTTTTTTATACGGATAATTCACCCTTTCTGATTTCTACAAATACTGAAAAAGAAAAAATTACATGAAAATTTTTGAGATCTTTGCAAATGAGGTAGCAGATGAAAAAATTGATAAGTTAAAAGTTAATTTGGCTAGGGTGATAGGATCTTTTGGTGATGATCAAATGGTTGATAGTCCTATGGACTTCAATTTTGGTGGTCAATATATTATTGGGGGTGTTGATAAAATCTTTTAGTGATGATCATTCAAATGCAAAATGCTTTTGTGAATGTCTTAAATGTGCTGAAAAACAAGAGGTACTGAAAAAGAAAATTTCAGATATGA
>DF360570.1:2707-15987 GCA_000787875.1 Solanum virginianum
ATAAGGAATCTATGTTTCATGCAAAGTGAAAGGAAATCAAATAGCCTTACATACCTCGTTGTATGACCTCGCTTTACCTTGGAATAACCTTCCTTTCCTCAAAATGGTTAGATTACTCTTCAATATTAGAATTTCCTTGAAGAACCCTAGAATATTTCCTTGGCTGCTCTCAGAGGTGAAGAAAGAAGAATATGATATGTCTCTTAGAAGCTGAAAATATATCCAACGTTAAGTGAAATGTTTTGCTATTTTTTGACACCTTTAAAGTAGCAAATTTGGAAGACCTTTGCTTGTGTTTTTAACCACATATTAGTATATCTTAGGGAGCTGGTGATTCAGCAACTTGAGCTTTAGGTTTGGGCCAAAATGGACCTCTAAACCGTTGGGCTTTTGCTGCCCAAATTACAGATTTGTTCCTTGTCCTTCTCTTAGAGTTTAGGCCCATTTAGCTAGCTAACTTGGAATGTAGTTGGGCCTTTGTCTCCCTTCATATTGGGCTACTTATATTGTATGTGTGGGATGTTCCACCAAGACTGGTTTGTGACACGATTGCAGACATTATTAGCATTTCCCCAGTCATCTGCACTCATAAAATTCAACTTGTCAAAGATTATAAGGTGATTATTGAGTGCAAGAGGCATCTGAACCCACCAATGCAAGAGGTCATGCGCAAGGATATTATCAAGCATTTAGATGCTCGTATGATTTATCCTATTACAGATAGTGGATAGTTAAGTCTTGTCTAGTGTGTTTCAAAGAAGGGAGGAATCACAGTGATACCTAATGAAAGCAACGGCTTGATTTCAATGACGCAAGTCATAGGCTTAAGGGCTTGTATGGACTATCACAAGCTCAATGCTTCTATTGAAAAAGATCACTTCCTTATGTTGTTCATGCATCAGATGCTTGATAGATTGGAGAGCAAAGGTTGGTATTATTTTTTTGATAGTTATTTAGGCTATAATCAGATTTCCAATAGCACCAAAAAAACAAGAGAAGATTACCTTTACATGTCCTTATGGCACTTTCGCATTTAGGAGGAGGTCGCTTGGACTATGTGTGCACTTGCCACATTTCAAAGATGCATGATGTCCATTTTTTATAACATGGTAGAGGAATATCCTCATAACAGATTCCTTGCATAATGTAAAATACATAAATTTTTTTAAAAATTCAAGGTTGTATTCTCGATTAGAAGACAAATTTATGTGGAAAAATGATCCATTTTGATTTCTAAGTCAATCGTATTGAAAAATAAATTCTTGTAACTTTCTACACTTTCTAATAGGGGGGTTTCATGACCTCTTTGCATCGTCGAGATGGTCTATTTTAGTGTAGAAATGACTAAAACTCATCCTAGGGTAAGAATAAGGGAAAATTGAACTTTGGGCGAAAATGAACTATGCAGAACAAATCCGTATCCTGCTCCCATTTCAGCACAGTATAAAAATTTTAAAAAATTTCTAGATTTAAGTAAGAGCAATTGGGACAAATCCCTGAACCCTTATACAAGGGAATACATGAAAATTCCACCATTTTAGGCTTATTTCACTCGCAAAATCACCAATAATCCACTCTAAACTCTCCACAATTTCTCTTCTAAATTCATCCAAAATTCAAGGGTTTCAAGGAATCCTCCATTGAAGGCCAAGCGTAAAGGGTATTTTCAAGATTCTCCCAAGCTTCTCTTTCTTCTTCAAGGTCATTAAGGTATGTGGGTTTCTTCATCCATGGGTCCTTCCATCCATGGAGTCCAAAACTCTTTTCAATTGAATCCTTTGATTTCAAGACTTGTTTCACTATGGGTGCTTCATATTCTTCGTATTATACATGATTTATGTTGAAAATTGTCATCTATTGAATTAAAAATACATGAACTTCTTCCAAGGGTTGATATTATGGAAGACGCTATGGCATTTAAGCTATGTATGTTGTGATACTATGAAATTTATTATTTATGAGATGATTTCATGATGCCCTAACAAGGGGTTTCTCAATGACTATGGTGGACTATTTTAAATGATTTTAAGTGATCACGTTTTATTTAATTCATGCACATTACTCTTAAATTTTATTATTTTAAGTCCATATGCATAAATCCATCATGTTATGGAAGTATGACTATATGATGAAGCATCTTATATTGATGAAAAGCTTTGGTAAAAGTTACTCTCCATCGAGCTGAATTATATTTGGTTCAAAGAACTGCACTTAGCCTCCCCGCCATGAAACGACTCTACTGCAATGGATGGCAAAGGGTTTATAGTACTTGAAGTGAATTAGTTAGGCTTTTAACGCTTCTATGTCCTCTCTTATTATGCAAGTTCATGAATAGTATGAATGATTAAGATCTATTAAGCATGTTATGATTCCATGGAAATACTATGAAAATTATGCAATATTATGAAGCCTTTTTATGATATTATGATTTTAATGAGCTGCTCCTATTATAATATTATGAGTTAAAAGATTATGCATGATATAATTATGTTTATCCTTCGAGTATTCCATGGAATATGGACTTAGCACCGAGAAGACTTTAGTAGATTTTCGTTGTCCCTTAACTACGTTGCCACCACAGGTTTATGATTAGCTAATGGATCTATATTCCTTATGTTGTATGATTTATCGAAATGGAATGGGTCTGTAAGGTACTTGTAAAATGTTCACTAAAATGGGATGGGTACTCTAAGGTATTTGAAAAACATTACCAAAATGGGATGGGTTTTGTAAGGTACTAGTAAAGAACTCTTCGAACTGGGATGGGTCTCTTAAGTTGATGGATGATTTACCTTAGCAAGCAGAACACTCCTTTTTTAGTGCGAAAGAAACATTAGGATTTCATAATAGCTTGCATGGTCTTAAGTGTCGGTTAAGGTCTCTTCCTATACAAGTATATTATGTTATAAAATTATGATTTACCATCCGTGCATATTTTAATCGAGGCATTGATCATTAATGTCATATTGAGCTTATTGCTTTGATTATGATTATGCATCTTGTCTAATATGACTTATGATTTCCTTACTGCATTGAATCCAGCACGCTTAGTACATTCAAAGTACTAATGCATACTTTTTCCTACTAGATCTAACCATATGAGGACTAGAGTTCCTATCCATCGAACTCCTTATGGCTAGTTTGACTCGTGATGACTTTGCTAATGGTGAGTCCTCTATTTCGAGTTAAACATGCATTTTCTATCTAATTATGTTAAGACATTGCTACTTTTGTTATTTACTTTTGAGGGTGTGCCTGGAACATGTTTTGGATCCCATTCCACTTATGACTAAATGTGTTATTGGATGACATGCTATGTATGAATCAAGCAATGTTTATGTATCTATGGAGACTCTCTCTTAGCCTCTATCCTTAATATTTATCTTGCAATGATGTTAGAAAGGTGGTGAATTTCCTATGTTCTTATTCCCCATAAAGCTAAGTTCTTATTCCTCATAAAGTGGGTCCCATATTCATTTCCTTTAGATTTATTTGTTGTGATTATATGATGGAAGTTCCATGATCTCTTGTCCCATAAGGTACGTCCTATGTCCCAAATCCCCTTAGTACTAATTGATGATGGTTAAATCATGCCTCTTAACCAAGGATGTGCCTATGTATGCTATAAGGCTTAATTGGGGTACATTAGGGTTCCCCATTCGCAATGGCCTACCTAGATGCTAGGCTTGAGTCATGACAAGCTGTGCCTATGTATGCTATAAGGCTTAATTGGGGTACATTAGGGTTCCCCATTCGCAATGGCCTACCTAGATGCTAGGCTTGAGTCATGACAAGCTTGGTATCAGAGCACTAGGTTATAAATAATCCTTGAAAATCCAATAAATTATATCAAGTAGAGTCTTATTCATGGTTGTGAAGTGCGCTACAACCATAAATAGGAGGCTATGAGGTGTTTAGGAAATGACTCACTACTTCATGATCTACATTGTGCTTTAGAACTTAACTTAAGACTTCCTATTTCTAATGATTGCCCTTTTGTGTTTCTAGATAATGTCGCCAAGAAGAATGCCACATAGGGACCCTATTCTCAAAGAGGATCAAGCCCCTCTAGTCCCTCAAGCTCCCTAAGAATAAGGGGTTACTCTTGCCGAATATCAAAATATTGTCATGTTGTTGGCATAAGCCATAGCCAACCAAGTTAACAAGGGGCCCAAGCTCCTCATGCTCCTACTCTAGCCTCAAGGTGAGGGACTTCAATAGAATGAACTCTCTGGAGTTTCATTGCTCTAAAGTGGAGAAATATCCTCAAGAATTTATTGATGAGATATACAAGTCCTAGCTATCATGGGTGTAAGCTTAGAGGAGAAAGTAGAATTAGTTCCTATCAACTCAAAGGCCTTGCACAAATATGATTCACCCAATGTAAGATAGAGAGGGTGGATGATGAGCCTATTCTTTCGAAGGAACTCAAAGCTTTCTTCCTTGACTATTTCTTCCCTATCAATCTAAGGAAGGCAAAGATGATAGAATTTATAAACCTCAAACAAGGCTCCATAAGAGTGAAAGAGTATTCCTTCAAATTCAATAAGCTCTCAAAGTATGCTCCTCACTTGGTTGCCGATCTCTGAGCAAGAATGAACTAATTTATGTTGGGAGTGTCTAACTCAGTCAATGAATAGTTCCATACTACCATGCTTATAGAGGAGATGGACATATCTTGGCTCATGACATATGCAAAGTAACTTGAGGGAGAGAAGCTTAGAAAGAGGAAGATGGATGAGTCCAAGAGGGCTCATTATGAAGGTGGATTCCATGGTGCTAAGGGTAGAGAAAGTGGTCGTTTTCAACAAGCTCATAAATGTCAAGGCCAAGGGCCATCAAATGCTCCAACCCAAAGGTTCCCTAATAATAGGGTGCCTAACCATAAATCTCAAGGTGGTAATGGTGGACCAATAATTCCTAGGTGCGCAAGGTGTGGGAAGAACAATGGTGGTAAGTGTTTTTGAGATTTGGGTGCTTGCTTTAGGTGTGGCAAGTTGGGCCACAAGGTTGTTGACTGTCAAAATGCTCCAAACAAGGGTAAAGAGGGTTGCCCTCAAGGACATAATGCCCATAGATATCAAGGGTCACAAGGTGGCCAACAAGGGGGTGCTCCACTTTACAACCGGTTCTATGCTCTTCAAGGGAGATAAGAGGTGGATAAGAAATTTGATAGCGTCATTATATTTTAAAGGTTTATGATTATGATGTGTATGCTTTATTAGATCTGAGTGCACTTTTTTTTTATTTCCCCATTCATTGCTAGTAGGTTTAACATGAGTCCTGAAATATTATGTGAATCCTTTGTTGTGTCAACTCCCATTAGAGAATTTATTATTGCTAGAAGTTCTATAGGGGTTTCCCTATATCCATATTGCACAAAGTCTTTGCCTTGTGATTTTGTTAAACTTTACATGGTAGATTTTGATATTATTTTTAGGATGGATTGGTTATATGCATATCATGATTTGTTTGATTGTAGAACTCATAAAGTTAAGTTCCAATTTCCTAATGAACCATCCTTGAGTGGGATGTCATGATTTAGCAGTTAAGGATAGGTTTATCTCTTGTCTTAAGGATTTAGAATTGAATGCTTAGGATTGCATTTATCATCTTATAAGGGTTAGGGATGTTGAGTCCGAAGTTTCTCCTATTGAGTCTGTTTCGGTGGTCAATGATTTTCTCGATGAACTCTCTAGTGTTCCTCTCAAAAGGGAAAAAAAGTTTGGTATAGACCTCCTTCTCGATACTCAACTTATAATTTCCATTCCTACTAACTATATGGCCCTGATAGAATAGAAAGAATTAAAGGATCAATTGAAAGACTTATTAGAGAATGGTTTTATAAGGCCTAGTAAGTTGTCTTGGGGTGCACTGATGTTGTTTGTGAGGAAAAGAATGGCTCACTTAGAATGTGCATCAACTATTGGCAACTCAACAAGGTCATCATAAGGAGTAAGTATCCCCTACTGAGGATAGATAACTTATATAATTAATTACAAGGGGCTAGTCACTTTTCTAAGATAAATCTCCATTCTAGATACCATCAAATAAGGGTAAGGAAATATGACATTCCTAAAATGGCTTTCCAGATAAGGTATGGACACTTTGCTTTTGGGGTGATATCTGTTAGCCTAACTAATGTTCCAACAATATAAATGGATATTATGAATACGGTATTCTAACCCCTGCATTAAAATGTTTGTTGTCGTGTTCATTGATGACATCTTGACCTATTCTTGGAGTGAGGAAGAGCATGTAGGGCATTTGAGGGAAATGTTGCAAACTTTGAGAGAAGAAAAGTTATTTTCCAAGTTTGACAAATGTGAATTTTGGTTGAAAGAGGTAGCATTCCTTGGGCATATGGTGTCGGGTGAAGGAATCAAAGTGCATCCTAAGAAAATGAAAGTGGTGAAAAATTATCCTGGGCACTTGACTCTAACAGATATTAGGAGTTTCTTGGGCTTAGTAGGGTATCACCAGAGATTAACAAAGTTGACAAAGTTGACACAAAATAAAGTAAAACTCCTTTAGACTGATAAATGTGAAAGGAGCTTTCAAACTTAGCAAGACAAGCTTACATCTCATATTTTAACTTTACTAGGGTTTGTTATTTATTGTGATGCTTTAAGAATTGATTTGGGGTGTGCATTAATGCAAGGTGGCAAGGTCATTCTCTATGCCTTTAGAAAACTAAAGATGCATGAGGGTAATTATTGAACACATGACCTTGATCTAGCGATCACGATATTTTCTTTGAAAATATGGAATCATTAATTGTATAAGGCTCATGCAGATGTCTCACCGACTACAAAAGTCTTCAATATGTGTTCACCCAAAGATATCTCAATTTGAGGCAAAAAAGGTGGTTAGAACTTCTTAAAGATTATGACATAAGTGTGCATTACTACCCAGGCAAAGCCCATGTCATAGCCGATGTATTAAGTAGGGTATCATGGAGAGTGTATCTCACATTGATGACGGGATGAAGGAGTTAGCAAAGGAAGTTCTTCAATTAGCTAGGTTGTATGAAGCCGAAGATGGAGGAATAGTGGTTCCAAATGGTTCTAAATCTTCTTTGCTTGAAGAGGTCAAATCCAAGCAAGACCTTGACCCTACCCTGGTTGAGTTGAAGGCTTAAAAGAGGGCAAGGTAGAGGTTTTCTCCCAAGAGGGAGATGGTTTCCTTAGACACCAAGGTAGGTTGTGTCTGCAAATGTTGATGGGTTGAGGGAATTGATGTTAAATGAGGCCCATAATTCACCCTTTTCCATTCACCTCGATTCTACAAAGATGTATAGGGATTTGAGAGAAGTGTATTATAAGACCCTGTGTTTCACATCTTCCATAATATATGTAGGATTGCATGTTATATAATACATATATGATCTCATCAATTTAACTTAAAACTTATTTACACTCGACTCTCTTCGACGTTAGAGACACATATTGCCCTCTAACATGAGATCAAGCACATTTAAAAATTGGCGCTAATTTGAAAAGACATGTTATGTTTCACGTGTATAGGACTAATACATGTAATGTGTGGGGTGTTACATCCTCCCCCCTTAGGAACATTCGTCCTTGAATGTTAGCGTAATTAGATAGTTTAACCATGTCCAACGTAATAAATATTCAAATATACATACCTATTAAGGCTTCCAATTCTGCATGTTGCACTTCCTCCTTAGCTTCAAATAAGTGAGGGTATGTTGATTTGAACCATTGAGACATGGAAAACTAGATGAACCATTGAAAGCTCTTGGGGTAGCTCTAGTTCATATGCAACCTGTACCCAATCCCCTGCTGAAAACTCTAATCCTCTCTTTCTAGCATCCGTATATGATTTATGACAACTTTGGGCGATTTCTAGCCGTTGCTGTATTACCTTAAATTTTTCCTTAGCTTGTTATACTAGATCTGGCCCAAGAAAGGTGGTTTGACCCGCTTCAAACCATCCAATTGGTGATCTACATTTCCTTTCATACAAAGCTTCATAAGGTGTCATCTTTATACTTGAGTGGTAGCTATTATTATAGGCAAATTCAATAAGTAGCAAGTGGTCCACCTAACTACCTTTAAAGTCCAATGCACAAGCTCACAACATATCTTCAAGTGTCTGCTTCCAAAACTTTATAGTGAATTGAGCTCCTCGGTCTGATATAATGGAGACTAGGACTCCATGTAACCTGAATATCTTTTTGAGGTATAGCTTGGCATACTCTTCAGTTGTAAAATCACTCCTGACTAGCAAGAAGTGTGCTGACTTTATGAGTTTGTCAACTATTACCCATATGGAGTCAAACTTCTGAAATGAACGAGGCAAACTGGTAACAAAATCCATATTGATCATATCCCACTTCCATCTTAGAAGCTCTATACACTGCATAAAACCTCTTGGCTTTTGGTGTTTTACTTTCACTTGTTGGCAATTTGGACATTGAGCCACAAATTCTGCAAGGTCCCTTTTGATGCCTCACTACCAAAACATTCCCTTCAGGTCATGGTACATCTTAGTTGATCCTGGGTAGATAGAATATCTGGAATGATGGGCTTCTTCCATTATCCTTTTTCTTAATCCATTAATATCAGGTACACATAATCTATTTTGGCAATAAAGTACTCCATTAGGTCATGGTACATCGTAGTTGATCCTGGCAGGATGGAATATCTGAAATGATGGGCTTCTTCCATTATCCTCTTCCTTAGTCAATTAATATCAGGCACACATAATCTATTTTGGCAATAAAGTACTCCATTTTGTGTAAGGTCAAAGCCCTTTATCGTACCCTAACTCACCTTTTCTTTCAGTCGTCATAAAACAAGATCCTCAAACTATTTTTCTTTCACCTCTATTACCAATGAAGATGTTGTTGCATTATGTACAACAATCCCTTCCTTTTACTGCATACCACTCGATTCCTTCTAGAAGTACTAGCACAGGTGCAGAAGTTAGCTTCTTTTTCATCCTTTGGAAGCTCCTTACACATGAATCATTCCATTGGAACTTGGTTGCCTTATATGTCAACATTGTTAAAGGTACAGAAATAGAAGAAAAACCTTCAACAAACCTCCTGTAATAACCTGCCAAACCTAGAAAACTCCGAACTTCCGTGGGTGTTGTTGTTCTTGGCCAATCTTTCACAGCCTCTATCTCTTGTGAATCAACCCTTATTCCCTCAGCAAACATAATATGACCCAAGAACGCCACTGAGTTTAGCCAATATTCACATTTAGAAAATTTGCCATACAAACTGTCTATCACAAAGAACTTATAACACTTGTTGTAGATGATTTGCGTGGTCCTCTTTCGATCTTGAATATACCAAAATATCATCTATAAATACTATCACGAACATATCCAAGAATGGCTTGAATACCCTATTCATCAGATCCATAAAAACTGTTGGTGCATTCATTAGCCCAAATGACATAAAAAGAAATTCAAAGTAACCATAGTGTGTTCTGAAAGGAATCTTAGGTATATCTTTCTCCTTCATCCACACTTGGTGATACCCTGATCTCAAATCAATTTTTGAAAAGCATTCCTGTAACTGATCAAATAAATCATCAATCCTAGGGAGAGGGTATTTATTCTTAATTGTCACCCTATTTAATTGTCGATAGTCGATACACATTTTTAAATCATCAATCCTGGAGAGGGGATATTTATTCTTAATTTTCACTGTATTCAATTGTTGATAGTCAATACACATTCTCAAGGTTCCATCTTTTTTGCATACAAATAACACTCGTGCACCCCAAGGGGACACACTAGGTTTTATAAAACCCTTCTCCAATAAGTCTTTTAATTGATCTTTTAATTCACGCAATTCTATCAGGGCCATTCTATATGGAGGGATAGAAATAGGTTGGCTGCCTAGAAGTAAGTCAATACCAAAATCTATTTCTCGTTCTAGAGGTAAACCTGGAAGTTCTTCAGGGAACACATCAACAAATTCATTCACCACTGGAACTGATTGCAGGGTTGGTAATTCTGCCTCCATATCCCTATTCTAACTAAATGACATATATACCCCTTACATATCATCTTCCTTGCCTTAAAATAAGAGATAAACATACCCTTTGGTGCCCCAATATTGCCTTCCCATTCAAGAACTGCCTCATTTGGAAAGTGGAAGTACACTCTCTTAGTTTGGCAATCCACGGTGGCATAGCAAGAAGCTAACCAATCCATACCTAATATAATATCAAATTCCACCATTTCTAGCTCAATAAGGTCCGCCAATGTGTCACGATCACAAATAGTTACTACACAGTCATAATAAACCCTTTTAGCCATAATAAATTCATTGGTTGGTGTGGATACTTCAAATGGTTTGTTCAATAATTTGGGTGTTCTCTTAAGCTTCCCAGCAACTAGTGGGGTAATATATGATAATGTAGAACCAGGGTCAATTAATGCATATACATTATGTGAAAAGACGGACAATGTACCTGTGACCATATCGGGTGAAGCTTTCAAATTTTACTGACTCCTAAGAGCATAAGTGCGATTCTGGACTCCACTAGAGCTAGCTGCCCCTCTTACACCCCTACCACGACCCGTAGGTGCTTCATAAAACAAGAAGAGCATAAGTGCGATTCTAGACTCCGCTAAAGCTAGCTGCCTCTTTTACACCCCTACCACGACCCGTAGGTGCTTGTTAACCCCTACCTATTGGAGGAACTGACGATGATGATGCAACAACTGATTTAGTAGGTTGTGTTATATCACCTAAACACCTCCTCGGGCAATCTCTTATCATATGCCCTGGCGCACCATACCAATAACAAGCGTATGTCCCAACATAATATATACCTGAATGACTTCTTCCACACTGTTCACAAGGTTGTGTAGGGGTCATTTGCTAGCCTGCTGAATATCCCGCTGTCCGGGTGCCTTTCCCTTCACTTCTTGGATCAAACGGATTGCTTCTAGACCCTTGAAGTTGTGGTAGAGCACTCACTACAGAGTAGGAGGATGATGGCCTAGGCAGTCTATTAGAAAACCGAGGCCTAAGCTCACCTTGGGATGGTGTAAACTTCCCTATAGACCTGGCCCTCTTGGACTGCGCCTTTTCTAACTCTTGTGTCCTTCTTCTTTGCCTCTGATCCTCCAATTTCTATACAAAAGCTTGCATCCTCATTATATCCATGTCTTTATTCAAGGAAGTAATGGTATAGTCTCTGACCAGATACTTATCCAATTTATCCATATATCGATGAACTCTTTCTGCCACAGTAGCAACTATATTAGGAGCATATCTTGACAAGCAATAAAATTGAAGGCTATACTCCCTCATGCTCATATTCCCTTGATGAAGGTTTAAGAACTGATCTGCACGGGCCTCTCGAATCTCTAATGGCAAGTAATGGTCAAGAAACACCTCTTTGAACTCTTTCCAAGTATTTGGAGGTGCATCTATATCCTTAGATTGCCTCCAAGCTTCATACCATAATATAGCCACACCCTTCAACCTATATATCACTAACTTGATAGCTTATGTACCGCTCACATGCATAACATCTAAAGTACGTTGTATCTGATTAATAAAGTCTTGTGGATCTTCATTAGGATCTAACCCAGTAAATGATGGAGGATCCAAATTAAGGAAATCACGTATCCTCGTGCCAGCTGCCCTATTCGCACCACCTGCACCTATAACTTGACCTTCTTATATTTGACCTTGGCTAGCAACTATATGAGTCAATAGTTGGACTATATTTCTCAGATCCTACACAGTAGCATTGATAGGTGGTGCTGGGGGGAATTTCACTACTTCCGGGTTCATTAGGAGCTAAAGGAGTTGGAGATGTCTGTGACAGGGACTCATCTTGAGCCTCATTTCATTGTCTCACCTTACTGGCTAAACCAACCACCACTTCTACTTCTTTTCTTTTACCTTTGTTCTTCCTGGTTTCTGGCATACTTGCTGTACAAAATAATTTAAGAGTTAGCCATAATCCACCTATTACACATGGCTTTATGGCAGAGTCTAAAGAATGAAAGGAAAGTAACAACTCCTAAGTGCCATGTAGACTCTTGCTTATAAATGTGGTGCACAACACATAGATAAACAAGACTCTACTTAGACACGGCTTTGTAGACTCCCTAGGATGACCCGCTCTGATACCACTTCTGTCACGCCCAAAGACCCATTAAGGTGGACTAGCACCTGTTGCCGATAAGGCTCAGGAGAACCAACCTGTATCTATGCGTTTTCTATATATATTATAAGGGATTTCTACATTCAACATACCTTCAAGAAAGTAAACGGTAATAACAAGCCAAAAGAAAATGCATATGACTAGGTTGTTAGGGCCACGTTGTCTAAAGTACGGGACATGACCATACTTTAAATTACATAGTCTACAAAGACTCTAGATAAGGAAAAGTATATGATAAGGGTTAGGATAGGCCCCGCCTCGACTAACTTTACAACACAAAAATATAAGCTCCAGACACGCAAAGCTCCGAAGCAACCTGGAGCTTGGTAACCACAGCTGGATATCTTGTACTCCTACTAGAAAGATATACTAGCATCTGTACCTAAAGCATGAAATGTAGGTCCCCTGTAAGGGATATAAGTACAAGATAATGTACTGAATATGTAAGGTAGGATAAGAGACCACCTTTAGTTATACTGTGGGATCATGTACTTTATGTTCTTTTTATTACTTTACCTTTACTATATAGTCTGTGCATAGCATGTAATATAAATGACCAGCTAATCAGTGGTAAATCTATATTAAGATCGGCCCTAGCTAGGCATTTTCTTTAACCCCTTGGCCTACCCCCCGTGATAGGATCGACCCTGGCTAGGTGATTCTTCCACCCCTCGGGCTACCACCATCAATAAGCAGTACACTTTACCTTTCAATTACCTTTGAGATGATTCTTTTGGTGGTCACAATATTATAGCTGTAGGGTTGTATATGTAGCATGTGACATGTCAATAATCATACAAGATAATGTGACAATGACAAGAATACGTTACACAAATAATGAAATGCGTATGAGATGAAACAACTCGTGAACTTTATTTAGCAACAAAAACCTATGTAACTTGGTATCCACATGTGTATGTAGATTTGAAGGTGACTATGTATGGGAGCATATGAACATGTGAAATAGTGGAGACATGGTTAATAGTTATGTCAGAGTTGGTAAGTGCCTTTATGTGTCATGGAAGAATCTAGATTTTATGCCAAGTAATACGAAATCAAGTAGCCTTACATACCTCGTTGTATGACCTCGCTATGGGTGCCTTTCCCTTC
>DF360570.1:23318-59197 GCA_000787875.1 Solanum virginianum
AACAACACTATCAAAAATACCAGATCCTCCAATGTGTTACAATAGATTTGAAAGAAAAATACATGTCTCAAATGATGTTGTCTCTAAAGTATAACAAGATCAATAATTGGAGGATGAGGCTCGCTGAGATGACAAATAGCTACCTAACTAATCTCCACAAAATGCCTCGAATAGAAAGAGAAGAGTGAGTATCACAAAGATCAGAGCACCTAACCTATAAAAATGTAGAAACAAGGGGTGAGTACCAATCACACGGTACCCAGCAAGTCAACTAACAAAATAAAGTAAGTCCAATAGAATACACAAACTCCTCTCATCCCAACTGACATCTCCAACTATAACCTGCATAGAAAGTCAGCCCAGCCCAGCAGCACATAATTCACAATAAAGATAGTTTCCACAATATCATAATTCAAAATCACAAGCCAAAACTCATAAGGGATAACATAGCCAATCACAGGAATAACCTCATGCCAAACAAGAATATGCAAGGATGAGATGCAATACAACACCGTGAAATAATATACCTCAAATGCCAAGTCATCTCTAAATCGTATATACACAATACCTCTCGGGAGTATGTCGATGGCTTGTGACCCATGGGGGACTCGCAAGGTCCATATACCAACACGAACAGTCTCTACGTGTCTGTGCGGATGATCTCAATGCACCATCATAAAATAAATAATCCCTAGCATGGACTATCTCCACGTGCCCAACATAGATTATAACAGTGATCTCAACATACACTCAATTTCATGTCAATCCATATGCACAATATAACTTCAATAATATAGGGGATGGTAATGCATCACAATACAATAAATATTATTACAACATGTAGTCACCTCAACTATCAAAAATATACAGGTTCAGTAAAGAAACCCAACCACATAACTCAATATAGAATTCACATCACTTAACCACACTTTCAAATCAAGTGTTACAACACAACACCAACTCACATTTACATTTTATCACCCTATTTTTCATAATATCACAAATATTTCATGCATCATACCTAGAAGAAAGGAAAATTTGGGAATTCTATGAGAATTATAAAGTTTTGAAAGTCCACTTGCCTTAGTCGGATCACGATCAGTCAAACACTTGAGTCTTTCCCTTTCGAATAGAATTTATAGCACCACAATCTAATTGAATCAATAATAACAATAAGGTGTAAAACTAACAACACCAAATCTATAATGAAGTCCTAAATATCAAGTTTAGGGTTAGGTCTTAATTCCTCCCAATAGTGTAACTTTAATAGCGTTTATAAAATATGATACATCTAATATCTAATTACCTATTACTATTATTAATTACTAAAAGATAAGAGAAAATATATATATAATATGTATGTAGTGATACATCTAGTATCTAATTAACCTATTACTATTATTATTGCTAAAAGATAAGAGAAAAAATATATATAATATATGTATGTATGGACTGGAAGAGGACGCAGGCAATAAAATTTAAAGTAATAATCGTTGTCCACTAACTTAAGAGATACAAGCAAGATTTACCGATATGCCACCCAAATTCCTATTTCTTTCAACCCACATGCACTACATAAGCATCACTTTAAAAGAAGTTGAAAATCTGTACCTGAAAACGAGTTCACTTTCAAACCATCCCCTCCTTTTGTTCTTTCTCTAATTTAATCAATTGCCAAACAAACATGATATATATTACCCTAATTTATTCTAAATTATATTTATCAATTGGTATAGAATGTTAATTAAATTAACATTTAACCCACCACTTATATTAGTTATTCAAACTTATGCATAAATTAAATAGTCTTATCTATCAAATAGTCCAAAGTACCCACTAAAGTTTATGAGAATGATATTTTAGGAAAACAAGAGGACTAATTATCAAAATGACCTAATGGTCATTACATTATCCACCACTAAAAATCGTGTTCGTCCTCGAACATAAAGAAGTAGAAGTAAGAATAATGTATATTACCTAAGCCTAAGTTGTTATTTTTCAAAGTCAATATTCATCTCTCCAAGTAACCTCCTCCGTGAGACCATTCCATTAAAATTGACTATTACAAACTGAACTTTTCAATTATACTTTGGCAAATCTATAATTCATGAGTGATTTCCAAGCCATAGACTAACCCATGAACCCAATATGAATAACAATCCACTAGACCATAGCTCACCAACCATAATCAAAAGCAAATCTAAATCAACCATACCACACTCCTAAAGTCCAGACCATCATAGATTTTGTTAAAATTTAATTACCACAAGCAAATTTTTCTATGAGCTTAAATTATAATCTTTAAACATTGACTACTCATCATAGAGAATCCAAAAAAAATTCTGACTCAACGAAGGAAAGGATCAAGTAACCACTTTGCAAACGATACATCAAAACATACAGAGGCTCTAACAACACTATCAAAAATACCAGATGAATAGTTGTTATGACAAATACCCCTTAAGAGGGATAGAGCTAGACCCAACAGTGCTCATATTCAATCTCACATAGCCAGAACATACCCTTAATGATGAGATGAATCTTAAATCTACTGGATAACTATAAGTATTTATGATAGCTCTTTTATAAATTCACATAAGTAGAGTTGTGCGTGTAGAACCACTTGTATACTTCAACTATCCCAAATAATACTAAATCTGTCATAATTGAAATAATCAAGTTTGCACAAGCATCCTATCTTACTAAGAGAAAAATTATAGGATTGGTTCACCCGATCTACCATTAAGGACCCCATCTACAAAAGTGAAGACACGGGTAGGAAAAAACATGGAATAATATCTAAAATATGCCTATAATGAAGTATGTAGTCACATATGAATGCACAGAATTAAGGTCGAATGATAAAAGATACTCCTTTCATAGTACCCATATCAAACAGAACATCATAGCCATATTGGTCATTTATAATTTTCATGTTACTAGAATCAAAATCTTCTTAGCAACACATTATCACCTTTGAATGTTTCAAACTATGACTTCCTCTATTTTTATTTAACCATTCCATTACAGATATAGGTCATACCCAAAACTAGTAGCACTAATTTCAAATTTGATAGTACCTTTCTCGTCGAGGTAAGGTTATTTAATTATCTCTAAAGTCACTTTCATGCAATCTTTCACATACCAAATTCTAACTACCATTCAAATCATCATATATCTCATGTCAACACTTAGAGAGATTCTTGGTCACCTTAATAATTTTTTATATCATAAGCACATAAACTCTAGTGACCATCAAATATCTATGTAACGCATCACAATAATCTATGTAGTCTCATTAACCGATCAGTTTCAACCCCCTCAAAATCCCTAATAATCATGTAGAGTTATAGGTCTATATCGGAACGCTCCCATAAGTCATCTATCATAATTGAACAATGTAGACCAATATAAAAATATAGCATATTTCAAACATTATTGTTTACCACTAAAATCAAAACTCAATTCATTAAAGTCACTAATAAAATCCTAGTAAATCTGTGTTGAACAAGTACACATTGCATAGTTATGTCGGAGCTCAAAGGAGAAAATTAGTAAAACCTTTAATTCCAAACCAAGAGTTTATACGGGAGGTCTTATTCCTTCACATCTCTTAGATTCTTCCCACGACACAATTTTTAGATACCCTGAACTCTTCAATATATCAGATTCTCGTTCCTTCACTAACTCACTTACCAACTTCTATTCTCTGACCAACAACACATGACATTTTACCTCATGCTCAAAAAAAACTTTAAGTGGAGCACTTCTTTAGTACCTTGAACAATAAAAAAATAACTAAATTTATGGCCCAAACCACATGCAAATTCTTCCAAATGCAGAATACTCATTGCTACCTATTATTTCTATCTTACCAATTCATATCTTGACAAATATACTATAAAAAAATGTAGATTAACAACAAAAAAACTTGAATCTTTATTTTAACTTGTACCTTAATTTCTTGATCTATTGGTATTAGCTGATGACTTGAGATTTTTAAGAATTCATGTATTTTAACTTTTTATTGATCATCTCTTTATCAACCTTACCATATCACTTATAAAAAAAATTCAATGTGCTAATTATCGTACTTAAAATCATGAAAGAGCTTATCATCTACTCAAGCGGAATATTTATAGATTTTGTTTCTCAAATATTAGCCAATAGTTTTCTAACCCAAATCAATGATACGTAACACTATCACCATAATCAATGCAAAACAATTAGGATCACATAGCTTTAAATATAATTCTCTACTCTCTCAAAAGATACATCTTTGACTTTTACTATCAGAGTGAATGTCCCTACATCTCACTAATTTATTCATTTATGACTCTAGCTCCTTTCAAGTATCTCAACATATTCTACATCTTTTCTTATGATCATATTACTCATTAAATAGTAGCAAAAGTAACTTTTGATTCGTACAAATTGTATTTACGATACTAAATTCACTCAAGCAAAAATCTTTATCATATGATTGCATCTTGATCATAATTCATCATGAACTCTTATTACTGTTATGCTCTATAGTCTTTGCTATCATCTCAAGGTTAACCTAATCATCGATATGACACCTAAACCTATATATCAGTCAAATTTAATGGACTTACTCGATTTTCTATACACTTTCTTACTAAAATTCTCAATTAGATTTGCACAAGTATACTTTTGGGACGTTCCTTACTCATAAGCTTATCATTCTTATATTATTCACTTATCATTTTGATATTAATCCACTCTCTTGGTTCTTATTATGGATTAATAGTCCTTATTTAGGATCCCCCAAATACACCTCACAACCTAAATGCATCAATTGTACCAAAGATCCACCACTAAAAATCTTCCTTATAAATGATGATTAAACCCAAGCATCCAAACTAACAAACTAGTTGATTTCTCAAATATGAATGCAACATCAAATCTTGTTAAATCAGTTTGTAATACAACCAATAACTCCTTAAGTAATTAGTATTCGCACTTGACAATTAACATATCCATTTTCATATACCACTAGTACTATATCGTGAAAGTTCATTAGATCCACCACTAGAATACATCATATCTATGAAGAAAGTAGTACCAAACTAGCCCACATACTTCTACCTATCAATAGATGTAAAACGTTATCCAATCCATCATGACTCTATCCTAAGTAATACATATTCGTTTCATAAATTCAGTGTCTAGCAAAAGTAACATACTTCATGACTCTAATAAGTAAGCATTTGTATCGTGGTGATAGTCATATCATGACCCTCCTTAATATCCTCTCCATCTATGAAGCCATAATATGGATGTTGACGTCAACTGGCACATATCATTCTTATCATTATCTAAGAAATCCATACATATTACGACGACTTTAGTAATAGCAGTTTGCAGATTTACTAAATTTATTATCTAGCTATTCCTTTAATATTCCACTTTTAATTGTCAAACTACTTTCGTTATCGTATATACCACATCAATACTATTTGTGTAGCTAGGTAACTAATCTAAAAGGACAAAACATTCTTGGAATCCAACAATTCATTATTTTACCTCATCACTCAAATATCCTCAAGGTACATCATCGAGTCATCACCTTACATAATATTTTCTAATCATCGAACACTTTAATGCTTATAAGTATATCACTTACACTTTAGTACTAGATCTAATATTTCAGCCATATACAACTCACTAACTACTCATATAAAGAACCAAGCACCAATCATCTCTATAAGCAAGAGGAAATAGAATAAAGTGGTAAGAATCACACCAAACCACGAACACACGATGGAGAAAGAATAAACAAAAGGAAGTTTCCTAGAAGTCTTCACAACCTCTCAAAAATAAGTATAGACGTCTTTATATTGATTCTCGAGACTCTACTAGATTTGGCTTGTACACATGTGAGATCTATGAACCTAGACCTTTGATATCATTCTGTCACAACCCAAAAATGGATGTGATGGCACTCGTCTTATCCCACCGAGACAAGTCAGCCTAAACTCCACTTATAATAATAAAATGTGGAAGGATAATACAAAGTGAAAATTATAGCTATGGATAACAAGTTAACTTAATTAAAATCTCCCAAAATCAGGTTGTCACGTGCACAAGCCTCTAATATGTTAAAATAGATTTGAAAGAAAAATACATATCTTAAATGATGTTGTCTCTAAAGTAGAACAAGATCCTAAATAGAAGGATGAGGCTCACTGGGATGACAAATAGCTACCTCAGTAATCTCCACAAAAATCCTCGGATACAAAGAGAAGAGTGAGTATCACAAAGATCCGCTCAGCCCAGCAGCACATAATTCACAATAAAGATAGTTTCCACAATATCATAATTCAAAATCACAAGCCACAACTCATAAGGGATAACATAGCCAATCACAGAAATAACCTCATACCACACAAGAATATGCAAGGATGAGATGTAATGCAACACCGTGAAATAATATACCTTAAATGCCAAGTCATCTCTAAATCGTATATACACAATACCTCTCAAAAATATGTCGAGGGTTTGTGACCCATGGGGACTTGCGAGGTTCATTTACCGACATGGATGGTCTCTACGTGTATGTGCAGACGATCTCAACACTCCATCATAAGATCAACCATCCCTAGCATGGACGATCTCCACGTACCTAACTTAGATTATAACAGTGATCTCAACACACACTCAATTTCATGTCAATCCATATGCATAAAATAACGTCAATAATATAGGGGATAGTAATGCATCATAATATAATAAATATTATTACAACATATAGTCACCTCAACTATCAAAAATATATGGGTTCAATAAAGAAACCCAACCATATAACTCAATATAAAATTCACATCACTTAACCACACTTTCAATTCAAGTGTTACAACACCACACCAACTCACATTTACATTTACTCTCCCTATTTTTCATAATATCACAAATATTTCATGCATGACAAACAGAAGAAAGGAAAATTTAAGAATTCTACGAGAATTACAAAGTTTTGAAAGTTCAGTTGAGTCTTTCCCTTTCGAATAGAATTTGTGGCACCATAATCTAATTGAATCAATAATAACAATAAGGTGTTAAAACTAACAACACCAAATCTATAATGAAGTCCTAAATATCAAGTTTAGGGTTAGGTCTTAATTCCTCCCAATAGTGTAACTTTAATAGCGTTTACAAAATATGATACATCTAATATCTAATTAACCTATTACTATTATTAATTGCTAAAAGATAAGAGAATATATATATAAATGATACATCTAATATCTAATTACCTATTACTATTATTAATTACTAAAAGATAAGAGAAAATATATATATAATATGTATGTATGGACTAGAAGAGGACGCTGCACATTGCAGTGCCTCAACCCTCAATTACGCCCCTATGTTAACATATATATCATATTAAACTACAAGTTTCAGTGTGCCACGTTCCATTATAATGTGCACTTCCCCAATTCCTTGCTTATGACCACTAACCAAACCAAGAAACATATATTTTCCCCTGATTAAAACCCTTAAGGCAACAAAATTTAAAGTAACAACCATTGTCCACTAACTTAAGAGATACAAGCAAGATTCACCAATATGCCACCCAAATCCCTATTTCTTTCAACCCACATACACTACATTTTAAAAGAAATTAAAAATCTATACCTAGAAATGAGTTCACTTTCACGCCATCCCCTCCTTTTGTTCTTTTTCTAATTTAATCAATTGCCAAACAAACATGATATATATTACCTAATTTATTCTAAATTATATTTATCAATTGGTATAGAATGTTAATTAAATTAACATTTAACCCACCACTTATATTAGTTATTCAAAGTTACCCATAAATTAAATAGTCTTAGCTATCAAATAGTCCAAAGTACCCACTAAAGTTTACGAGAATGATATTTTAGGAAAACAAGAGGACTAATTATCAAAATAACCTAATGGGTCATTTCATCCCCAAACTTCTCTAAGCTTTTCCTTAAGGTCATTCAAAGGTATGTGAGTTTGATTTGTGGGTAATTTACCTTTCATCAATGATGTCTAGGTTGTTTTAATCTTTGTTTTAAAGTTGTATATTATACCACGTTCCTGCATTATTTCATTGAACCATGTGGTTTCAAGTTAATGCATAAGTCCACTAAGTTAAAAGATGACTTTGCATGGTATGATGAGGATGATAAGGGGATAAAAGAAAGACTTAAAGTTATTAAGCTAGTAAAAGATGTAAGCATGTTGAAATTTCCCTTGAAAGATGTTAAGATGGACCTTCAATGTAAAAGGTCAAAATCCTCACTTAGATGGTTTTCGATGTTTCTAGCTACTCTTATGAAATTGCTACTTATGATTCTAAATTACATTACTTGTCCATGTATATACTTTAAAGTATTCTGTGGGATTGATTTAGCACTGAATAAGGCATTAAGGTAGGGTTCAATAAGGGAACCTTAGTAGCAACCCCTCAACCTATTAACTTTGTGCCACCTTAAGAGCCCTTGTAGACTAGGCTAGTATATTCTCCTAGGCCATTTATGTTAAAAAAAATATATATATGCTTAAGTGACTGAGCCACACTTGAAAAGTGGTCTCCCTATGCCAATATAGAAGATTATGTTCAATTTTATGTAGCAGCTCACATTGTCTTATATGTCGATTATGGTTCTTTCCCATAAAGTGTAAGATTTGATGTATTCATTCCATCACATGTGTTTCATATAATGCATTAATTTTATTGCATATTATGTTTTATTCCTTGTCCATGGTTAAGCACATATGAATGATGTCACTACCATTCCATGCATAGAGACTTTTAAATTTTATAAATGATGGCATTACAATTTCATGTTTGCATTGCATATCACATACTTAGTACATTCCAATGTACTAACACATATTTTTCCTACAGAATGTTACCATGTAGGGACTGGCGCTCCACCTCCTCCACCAACACGTGGCTAGCTTATTGATGATCCAGACTAGTAGTATTAGTAAGCCCTTAGTTTAGAGACTTCACCCATTTTCTTTATGCCTTGTATCTTTTTGACAATTCTATATTTTACACTTGATATCTGGAGACTTTTGGTTTCCATCTTATTTTTATAGCTTTTCTATTTGAGGGGAACATTGATTATGCTTCAGTCTCTGCTGAGTCTTATGTAGTTGTTATTTTTGGGCAATGAGGTTTGATGTGATGTATTTGAATATTTCCCTTAGTCTCGTCCCCATTATATTTTGCATTATATTGATGATGACATATGAATGTTTGATGTATGCTAAGATGACTTGAGTGAGGTGCCTATGGATTATCCTTCATTCGATGTGTCATGGCTTGGCCCTAGGCTTAGGTCGTGATAAACTTAATATCAGAGCACAAGGTTTTAAAATGTTCCTCGAACATCTAATATACTGCATCAAGTAGAGTCTTGTTCAAGGTTGTGAAGTGCGCCACAATCATGAATGAGAAGCTATAAGGCATTTATGAAACATTCCCTTCTTCATGAATCATGTCATGCCTTTAGAGTTGTCTACTATTTTCCCCTATCTAATAATGATCTCTTTTGCTATTTCAAGATCATGCTGCTAAGGAGAGCACCACCTGGGGAGGTGAATCAAGAAAAATCCCATCCTCCACTACCTAGAGAGGTGAATAAGGATCAAGCTCCTCCCATATGACAAGAAGGAGTCACACATGCAGAGTATCGAGCCCCCTTTGCAAACTTGGCCCAAGACTTGGCCAATCAAGCTAATAGAGAGGTTGCACTTCCTCCTCAAGGGCCTTCATCAGTAACAAAAGTCTGAGACTTTATGAGGATGAGCCCACCAAAATTTCATAGCTCCAAAATTAATGAAGATTTGTCTGATAATGTTTATTGATGAAGTTATAGAATCATCATCGTAATGGGGATGCCATCGGAGGAGAAATTTGAACTAGTGCCTACCAACTCAAGGGTGTGGCCAAATTTTTGGTATAACCAATGCATGGACAAAAGAGGTGAAAGACCGGGCCGAATTGAGTAGGAAGAGTTTAAGGGAGCATTCTTGGATAGGTTCTTCCCGTTAGCGCTAAGGGAAGCAAAGGTGCAAGAAGTTATTAACATGAAGAAAGGGCACATTTGTGTAAGGGAATACTTCCTCAAATTTACAAAGCTTTTCAAGTATGTACCATTCATATTGGCAGACTTGCGGGCTAGGATGAGTAAATTCATCTTCGGGCTGTTATATTTGGTGTCTAAAGAATGTAAGATTGCATTGCTCATGAAAGAGATGGACATATCCCGCTTGATGATATATGCAGAGATAATTGAGGAGAAAAAACTAAGGGAGTGTGCTAGGGAGTCCATGATGGATGGAATGGATGGTGAGGGATTCTCCCCCCAAAGGAGCGGTGGCCATGTCAAATTTCAAGGTGGCCAAATACACTCCTTCTCCTTGATTCAACAAGGACAAGGGGGATAATCCCAAGGCATAATCTCCAAATTGAACTAAGTATGAAAGGCCCCATAAGGGGGAGTGCTTAGCCAGCTCCAATGCATGCTTCAAGTGTGGCAAGCCCGGACATCATGCCAAAGATTGTAGGAGCGGTGTACAAGGCCTCAAGGTCAAGGTGGACAAGCTCAAGGTACCCCAAGGACTAATAGTTATATGTTATTCATTAATCTACTCTTACTTTTGAGAAACTTTATTGTAATCGTGGTATATTATACTGATGGAAACTTTCTATTTCCTCTCTTATCTTGTTGATTTTGAGTTGTAGGCTATAGGTAGTCACTGAAATCTATATCAATTAGAGTTAATTGGTGCAGTGGACAGTATAGTTATTACTTAGTTGTCTTGTTATAGAGGTATTATAAAGGGGGTGAGGGCGATTAAGTATTTAATATATATATATATATATATATATATAGGTTATAAGAGATTGTAAATTGGAAATATTGTTCATTTTATTGGAGTTGTTTGTGAAATCTTACGAGGGGTACGTTGTGGTTTTTTCCTTCGTTGAGCAAGAAGATTTTCACGAAAATATCGTGTGTTCTTATTTTGTTGTTCATAGATTGTTCTTACTATTCGTAGTTAAGGACATGGCCCCTTGACTCGTGTTAGATTCACCGGGGCCAACGAGTATAAAATAATTCAAGAAAATCAAGTTAAAACGAAATAAAACTTTCACCTAATTTAAATGTAACTACAATTTCACTTTCAGTGATATTTATGTCATATCCCAATATTTTTATGAAATTAATCATGAACCTCCAATAATTTGGTTCACATGGTTGGTCTTTTAGCCTCAATGTCGACATGTCATGTTTTTTAAGGGATAAAGCGAAAGGAAATATAGCACCCAAAGGCAATTTCTTAGGTGCTTATAGAAGAGTGGTTTAAAAGTAGTAATCCTGTCTGATAAAATCCAATATCATAAATTAAAAAATCAACCATCTGTGTATTTTTCTCATGGAACATCGAATCTTTTTATTCGGAAATAAAATGATTAAGTGCTCTCAAATTTACATTTTCTTTTATTAAATATGACAGTGAACAAAACATAATGTAATAATTGTGGATGATATGAATTAAAAAAAGAGGAAGAAAAGATATGCAGTATCAGTCTCTTCATTGACAGTAGACTCTTGGCCAGCCAAGACGTTGACTTTTGTTGCTCACTCTATAACTTCTCAATGGTGGCCAAACTAAAGTTCTTTTCATCTAATTATTTTATAAATCCTCCAAAAATATCTACAATCTAAGAAAACAATAATTTTGATGTAATTAGAAACAGAATTTTGATTTGTATTTAAGTCCTCCAATTTCAAACAAGTTATCAACGAACTAATAAGAAATACATTATTAGTTTCGTTCAATCTATGTAATCATGGCCTGGCTTTTATTAGTCTATCTCTTTATAAAATGACATATGATGAATATTCATATAGTGTTATCACATACAATTTATTGTAATGAGAAAGAGTTTTATTTTAGAGGTACTAATAGGCTCTTAATAAGTAAAAATTTAAATCACTCTATAGAATTACAATTAGGGTTTGTTTGGAAAGTCATCTCACAATTAATATTGGTGTAATTACTAGAGTAGTAATTATCACCTTAGTAATTACAGTATCCTGTTTGTTTGAAATAATATAATTACACTGTAATTACAAGTGTGTTGTTTGGCTACAAGTGTAATTACAAGTTTATATTAAATTTTAAAAATAAAAGTTAATTTTCTTAAGATTAAAAATTTATATTAGACAAATAAGGATATTTATAAATAATATTAAATTATATATTTAAGAGATATTGTCTTTTGAAAATATATTAACTAGTAATTAAGCATAAGTTCTCAACTAATATTATAAAAAATAATCTATATTTTTAAATGAGTATATTTAATTAAATTGATCATAAAAACTAAAAATACAAGTTTTATATAAATGTATTAAATGCAATGTTTGAGAAAAATATAGATATTACAAATATAATGTCATAACAAAATTATTAAAATATTTGACAGAAAGATAATTTATCAAATCTAACTAAACAATAAATGCATGTAATGCAAAATATCAAGTCATATAATACTCAAACAAATGAAATTAAAAATATAAGATAAGTTTTAAATTCAAAATAAAAAAATTAACATGATACTCTTATGTCAAATTTGAACATAACGTACATAAATATGATTCAAAGAAGAACATAAGTCTATAACTTTATTCAATAATGAATATGACTTTAATTTAAAAAGGGAAAAGGCTCAAATATACCCCTTAACTTTACGAAAATGTCTACATATACCCTCCGTTTAAAGTTTAGACCCCTCGTCCCCTTGTTGTCTAACTATTGGCTCATCTATGCCCCTTTGTCTGTTATTTGTTTTGTTGGATTTATAGCTTTTCCTTTAAATTAAAAATCAATTGTCATATCAACTAAAATTTTACACACAACATTTACATATTTATTTTACACTAAATAAACACATCCAAAAATATAACTTGATTCGTGATATTACCTGACCCAAGACCTATCCCTTTTAACCTATTCTTAAAGTCCTAATCAGACCTCAAAAACTTCATCCTGATTATTGGCTTTCCTCTAGCCTCAAGAATCATCCTCGAATTTATCTGGTGGAGTTACAGACTTTTATGACAGCGTCAATGGGAGATCCAACTTGATTCCCATAAGCAACCCCCAATCACAAATTCAATTTCCCTACCATTCATCGATTCTCCCTGATGACGCTTCTCATAATCTCCACTGGAGATCTTCTTTCATCGGCAAATGATCATTTGCTGAGTTTTAATAGCAGCAACAATTTCAGCAAGGTTTGGAACTTTATCTTCACAAGATAAAGCCTAGAAGTTACCAGTAAGCATCTCCAATTTCTCCTCTTTCACCTTCATATTTCTCTGTTTCGTCTAAATTTTCATCGATTTCGATAAATTTCACAATGACTACACGCCTGATTCTTCAAATCCTCCGGTTACAGCTCGTCATTTCCATGGCAAACAACAACGGGCAAATGGCGCACAATCTCTGCCCAAAATCTTTATGAGATATCCCGATGTTTCAAGGTAGGATTTGTGACAGCTAATTTAGCCATTGTTGAAGCAGTAGCTGACCATCCTTCGAACAAAATTCACGTCATTGATTTCACTTTCAGTGATATTTATGTCATATCCCAATATTTTTATGAAATTAATCATGAACCTCCAATAATTTGGTTCACATGGTTGGTCTTTTAGCCTCAATGTCGACATTAAAACTCACAACGGTCAAAATAGAGCTCATGGGTAGAATTGACGAAAAAGTAAAATTCATGATCAGACCGATAAATTTGGAAGAAAGAATGATCGGACCATGGCCAACAAATTTGGGGTTAGATTAGGGATTTAAGAATGGGTTAAAAGGGATAGGTTTTGGGTCGAGTATTATTCACGGATCGAATTATATTTGGATGTGTGTATTTTGTATAATATATGTAAATGCCATGTGAAATTTTAAAGTTGATGTGGCAGTTGGTTTTAATTTTAAGAAAAAGATATAGTTCCAACTAAGTAAATAACGGACAAAGGGGCATGGATGAGCCAATAGTTAGACGGCAAGGGCACGAGCGAGCTGAACTTTAAACGGGGGTATATGTACACATTTTTGAAAAGTTAAGGGGCATATATGACCCTTTTCCCATTTAAAAATAAGAATGCTAATAAAATCATATTAATGAGACAAATAAATATAGAATAAATGAATAAAAAATAATGAGAAAATTGCATTGAATCCCATGAAATAAAGATTGAGAATGAGAAGAAAATGAAAAATAAATATTATAAATAAAATATATCTTTAAAAATATTAAAATGATAAAAATAAAAAGATTTTAGAATAATTAGAAATAACAAAATGAAAATAGAAATAAAAGAAACAAATTAAAAAGTAAACAACTTGTAATTATACTTTGTAATTAATTACGTAATTCACAGTCTCTCTCTAATAATTGAAAAATATAATTATATTCAATTATACCAAATCTAATTATAAGATAACTTTCCAAACATACTTTTAGTATTAATTTGAGAATTGGCGCAGGCCGGTTGGATATTAATCAAGTCTGTCACTTCACCTAATAGTTGCGAGTACTTCCTTAATTATCAGAGAATATCATAATAATTACACTGGCTTTATTCAAAATAAATAGACGATAAAATTCTATAAACGATAGGCTTATAGATGTTACAATTACAAATCAACAGATAAGTTACACCGACAAAACTAATTAAACCATTAATTAAACCATAACCTCTTATAGCTTGTATTACAAATTATTATTTAATTGTTTCTTAAAAAGTATAAGTCCAAGACTTCATTTCTTGTGTACATGGATAAGAAATTATAATAACATATACACTATAATTACATAAGTAAATTTTTTTAAAAAATAGAGTGCCTGTGCACAAAACTTTAACCTTAGCTTAAGAGCTAGAGCAGAGATTTGTGATAGAACCTAGATTCAAGTAAAAGCCTTGCAAAGAAGTTCGAAAAAAAAAAAGGAAGTAAATTGGTCATGACAAAACACTAAAGAAAGCATGTAAAGCATATTCTTAAAAGGGAATAGTAACTATAATAAAATAATATGATAATTGATGTAGAACAAATATTGTTATAAGCTGATCCCATATATATAGTATACTAGTTTAGCATACGTCGTTGCACGTGTGTGTCATGTCAATATTATTAAATTGAATGTTATAAATATTTGAAAATCCTTAATATTGTCATAAAAGTATATATTTTTAAATTATTCATCCGATGTTCAGAATGTGCATTGAAGTCCAACTAATTCAAATTCAGACTAACTGATAGACCCCACTCGCAAATAGTGCTCTCTACCAAGATTTTTTTTTCATACCTAGCCTACACAATTCTAAGTAAATGGAACAATAATAGATGACCCTAATAAAAAGTATAATTTTATGAATAATTTGTATAGTTCTATTTGTTTATTAGGGATTTTTGAAATATATATTGTTTTACAATTCTTTAAACATTATACGTGTATTATGTGTGTATCACATTAATTAATATTAACTGTATAAAAATATTTTCAAGCTTTTTTTTTTTTTTTTGCTTTTGGGGAATACTCATGCGATAAAGTTGATCTTGATTTTCGTGTAGTTAAACCTTTTTTTATTAACATGTTTTCTATATAGCATAAAAATAATATAACTCTTTAGATGACAATTTCTTATTGACAAACATAACAGATAACCCCGACATGTTTTCTATATAGCATAAAAATAATATAACTCTTTAGATGACAATTTCTTATTGACAAACATAACATAATTTTTTTTAATTATTATTGATCTGTAGATTTTTTTCTTCGTATAGGTAAATTATGGATTATTTTAATATATTTTTAGTACATTTCTATTCTAACAATACAAATTTGTAATAGATAGTGCAAATATTTTTTTTTAAATGATACAGTTAAATATATTTAAGTATTATTACTTCTAGAAGTCTAATATTAGGAATAAATTTTTTTCAAAGAATTAGTAGTAGAAGCCTATCAAATAAGGAAGATTTAGGAGTCTTTCCACAATTCGAAATCCTTATTTTTATCACTTATTTTTATATATTTTAGAAGTCAGTATTATAAATATAATTAAATAATAATTTTAAAAAAATAGGTGAAAAGACAATTCTATCTAAAGCATAATCTTTTAATGAAGGGTAAAAAGTTTAATCAATATTTTTAAGGGCCTTCACATTTTTAATATAGTATACATAGATAGTCCTAAATCAAGAATGAATTTTAAATATAAAAAATTTCGGTTTGAGAAATTTGTTATTAGATATCCTTTTGCCTATTTTTTTTTGGGACTCTTTTTGGATTTTTCCCCCTATTTTTAAAACAGTTTCTTGACTTATTTTTTGGGATTACTTTTGAAATTTTTTAGGTCCTTTTTTTTTTTTTTTTTTTTTTTTTTTTTTTTTTTTCTTTTTTTTTTTTTTTTTTTTTTTTTTTTTTTTTTTTTGCTTTTTTTTTTTTTTTTTTTTTTTACGTTTTTGGACAACTTTTTTTTTTGCCTATCTTTTAAACCCTTTTTTGGGAACTACTACTAAAAAGTGGCCAAAAAATAACGAAAAAAAAAGCAACGGATTACGTCGCTAAAAAAGTGACGGACTAAACGACTTTGTCCGCTACTTTCTTATTTTTTATTTCTTTTTAAATATTTTAATTACGAAAAGCGACGGACTGCAACTATAAGTCCATCACTTTTTCGTGGAATTTTCTGAAAAATTTTATTTATTTTTTAATATATTTTTATAAATTTTGACGGACACAGTGACGAAGACCGTCGCTTAGTTTTTTATTAAAATTAAATCTTTAAATATTTTAATCGTATGAATTTTTATAAAGAAATAATAATTTTTTAAAAAAATTGTGACAAAAAATGTGGCAATGTCCCCCGCTTATATTTTTTTAAATTGAAATTAAATAATTCAATCTTTATAATTATATTAATTATTAATTTTTTTTAAAAAAAATAGGCGACGGATGGTATGGGAATTGCTGTTTTGTTGTTATAAAAAATTAATTTTAAAATAAATTTTAAAAGTGACGGACGAAGTGACGGAGTCTATTGCTTTTGTTATAAAATAATTTTTAAAATTTTTTAATTAATAAAAGTGATGGACAGTATGGGAATTTTCGTCACTTTTTTGGTTAAAAAAATTAATTTAAAAACAAATTTTAATTTTTACAAATAATATATTATTTAAAAGGGTTACCCCAACACCCAGTCATTTCTTCACTCGCGACATTTCCCCTCTCTCTCTCGAAACCTAAACAAACCTTAGCAGACAGCCGCCGACCTCGTCACCCTTCGCCATACCACCATTGACTAACCTCGTTGCCCTTCGCCAACAAGGGATTCCCCACGCCAGCAGCAACCAGTAAGCACCTCTCTCTCTCTCTTCTCTTTTCTATTTTTTGATTTCTTTGCCAATATTTTTATTTTTTTATTTTTTAAAATTAAAAAATTTTGAATCTTTGTTAGTTTAGCTAACATATGTTATATTAATTGTGAATTAGAGAAGAAAGTTTGTGTTTTGATTTTAGGGTTTAGTTTGAATTTGGTATGTTGAATTACTTTGTTATTTGGGGGTTTTGGTAGTGTGAATTAAAGTGTATTTGTAGCGACTAACATATGTTGGTTTGAATATTTAAATGTGAATTTGTGAATGAGTATATATTTTTGGATTCTAATTTGAATTGCACACTGCTGGTTTGAATATTTAAATGTGAATTTGAAAATGAGTATATATTTTTGTATTCTACTTTGAAATGAGTGTTGAATTAGTTTATGATTTTGATTTTATTAGTTGGAATTAAAGTGTATAATTTGAAGTGATTAACATTGTTGGTTTGAATATTTAAGTGCAAATTTGTGAATGAGTATTTTTGGATTCTAGTTGGAAATGAGTTTTGAATTCGTTTGTGTTTTGCATTTTGTTAGGGAATTAACGTGTATTTGAAGGTATTAACATTGTGGTTTGAATATTTAAGTGTGAATTTGTGAAGTAAGATTTTTTGAATTAGATTATAACTTTGAGTGTTTGTTAGTTGTAATTGATTTGTTGTTGAAGTTAAAATTTAGTTTGAATTGTGTTTATTAGAATTTATATAAAGCTATTGTAATTTTAATTAAGTTTGGATTGGATGTATTGTACTTTAAATTTGAAAGTTTGTACTTGAACTTAGAAAAGTCAAACAAAAATGTATAAATTTTGAACTTTAGAATTTTTGCATCATTGTAGGATATATTAGGTCCATCAAGCTAATTAAGCTCATCGACCCGGCAATCTGAGGACAAAAGGTGAAGGTATTTCTTACTTTCAAAATTCTAATTGTTGTATATATATTAGTTTTTAAAAATTTATTCATTGTAAAATACTTACATCTTGCTTAGAATTTCCATTTTTAGTTTTCACCAATCTATAACTATATGTGAAATTTAAAGTATATTTTAAATAATTGTGAACTTTAAATTGAGTATAATTTAGAAGTTGAAGTTGATATACTTGTTAAATTGAAGTTTAGGAACTTATATACTTAGAAAAATTCAAATTATGCACTGTTAACTTGAATTATTATATTTTATGATATTAATTAAATTTTAAGTAGTTATGAACTTTAAGTAGAATATAATTTAGAACTTGGGAGTTTACATACTTGTTAAATTGAATTCTAGTACTTTATATACTTAGAAAAAGTTAACTTATGCCCATTTGAAACTTGAATTATTATATTTTAGGATAAAAATTAAATTTTAAGTAGTTATGAACTTTAAGTAGAATATAATTTAGAACTTGGAGTTTATATACTTGTTAAATTGAATTAAAGTGAAGTTTAGGACTTAGAAAAATTCTACTTATGCACTTTTGAAACTTGACCCCCCCCATCTTAGGATAACCCCCAAGTTTTAAGTAGTTGTGAACTTCAAAAATGAATGTAACTTAGAAGTTGGAGTTTATATACTTAGCTTGTTAAAGTGAAGTTTAGGACTTAGAATTATTGTACTTATGCACTTTTGAAACTTGAATTATTACATTTTAGGATAAAAATTAAGTTTTAAGTAGTTGTGAACTTCAAAAATGAATGTAACTTAGAAGTTGGAGTTTATATACTTACCTTGTTAAAGTGAAGTTTAGTACTTTTCATATGAACCTTGAATATACTTGAATATTATTTGTAGATGGATAATCGTTTGTGGATGTCTGACATATATTGTGAAAATGATGGTCGGCTGAAATCTACATTTATTGATGGTGTTAGAATTTTTATTGATCATGCAATGACACTTGATAGTTTTACGAGAAATCAATTGGTTAGGTGTCCTTGCAGTGTATGTAGGTGCCTAAAATTCTTTAGTCCAGATGAAGTTTGATAGTTTTACGAGAAAGCAATTGGTTAGGTGTTCTTGCAGAGCATGCAGGTGCCTAAAATTCTTTAGTCCAGATGAAGTTATTATGCATTTGTATCGTAAGGAATTTAAGCCCAGATCACGGAGAAATAGATGGACAGAATGGTGTATTTTATAATACGATGCCAGTGAATGAATATAATATGCTTGTACCACATGGTCAGATTAGATTTGAACCTGATAGGAATCAACATGACACCTTCCAACATGATAGAGTTCATGAAATGATCAATGATGTTGTAACACCCTATAAAATTACTAAAATACCCCTAGTACATAATCATGCGCATAACGCATCTTCCCAAGCTCCGATGGGAAATCTAAGACCGAATTTGCAATCAATGCAAAAAATTGAGTGAAAAAATGGCCTAGACCAGATTTTAGAGCAACCAGGTCAAAAAATAATTTTTGCTAATTAATCCAGAAATAGTGTCATTCCGCACCCTTGGCGCGATGCAGACAGGGCGCGGAGTGACACTTATATTTTTTTAAAAAAATTTGATGGAAATGGAAAAAATAAATTCAGAGGAATTTTGGGCAAAAATACATTGGTCTGCGCCCCTGGCGCGTCGTGGATCAGTAAAAATTTCATGACGTTTTTCCTTTTAAATTCAGGAGGGTACTTTAGGTATTCCCAACCTTTTTTTAAGTCCCAGAATGTATTTTAAATCATTTTAATCGAATGAAGGGTTTCAAAAATCCATTATCTTCAAGTTCTAAGTGCGTAAGTTCTGAGAGAGGAAGAAGAGAAGGCTTGAAGGGTTACAGTTGGAGGTTGATTTCTTGAAGAAGATTAGTACAATCGTCATCCCAAGTATGTAAAAGCTACCTAGAACATGAGATTGTTCTTCCATCTGCCCCTATGATTGAATTAGGTTGAATGGTGGAATTTGATGGGCCTTATTTGTGATTTCTTGAATGTTTTCTTGAAAACTACTATTATTTTACGTATATTTCTTAAATTGATGATCATCATAACTTGAATTAACTGTTTAAGTGATGTATTGTATGATTATGTGTATTCCCTGCATGACTTCTTTAACTAAAGGCTCCAAGAACGAACTTAGGGGTAATGTCTAGAGCTTTGATCATTAGAGTGTGTTGTTTGTTGTGGTCCGGGTCCTGAGATGAAGGTGTTAATGACTGAAGTTGATGAACTTAGTATCCTTATAGTCTAAATGAGATTAAAGTCAATTATGAAAGAATGATCCTACTCCTTGAGTTTATAGATGATGAGATGAGTCGAGGTTTCTTGCCCGAAGAGGCTAGGTGATTAAAATTCTTGATTAAATAGTTGATAATTTATGAGCAAGTTGAGTCATGGGAGGAGTATTGAGCACCGAAATAGGTAAGAGTAAGTCCCACTCACACTCATTAACTACGTGGCCAGCGTAGGAGAATACTTGTTAATTGAAGTTTAGGAATTTATATATTTGGAAAAATTCAAATTATGCACTGTTAACTTGAATTATTATATTTTATGATATTAATTAAATAGATGTTTCCTTTGTCCCATAAGAGGACTTGATAGACTTATGGATCCACCGATAGACTCATCCTTTACCCCGATAAGGTACTGGATGGATGTGGCAATGATATCTATTTGTTGTATCACTACCAGCTCATAGGTGGTGGTTGTCAGTCAGAGAAACTTTCATATAGGTTTCATATTGATATTGCTCTGATGTTGATGTGATAGTGTCATATTCCTTATCCTGAGTGAGATTGAGTAACTAATGAGTTGATGCTATGGCATATTGTCTTGCCTATACTTTTTACTTTAACCCATTTTACATACAGTACATTCCACGTCCTAACGTCCCTTTGGTGCTGCATCATTTCATGATGCAGATTCAGTAGACCAGGGACTTCAGGAATCGTTGAGGTTCACAGACTTTCAGCCAAAGACTTAGTAAGTCCTCCCCTGCATTCAGAGGATGATTCTTTAATTTAATCATTTGAGTTATTTTCTTTTGAGTTGTGGTAGCCATGACCTGTCATGGTAACTTCTTAGACAGTAGTTATAGAGGCTTCATAGACACAGATAGACAATGGTTGATGTCGGGGTTCTTTTTCCCTTTCCTTTTTTTAAACCGAGTTCTTTCATTATTCTTGTTTCATATGATAGACATAGTTGATAGGTCTTGTAGCCCACTAATAGCTTATATTATTCTTTAATATCTTCCGCTAATCAACTGATTGAATGAATGTGATGAGACTAGGTGGTTAGCTTGGGGGCTAGCAATAGTCTCCGAGAGCCAGCTACGCCTAGGGTACCCTCCCAAGGAATGACAAACTTGGTATAAGAGCATAGAGTTCGAGTGTCCTAGAAAGTCTATGAAGCCATGTCTAGTAGAGTCTTGTTTATGGGAGTATTGTGCACCACACTTCATAAGCAGGAGACTATAGGACATTAGGAAGTATCACCCTTCTTCTATGATATGAATTCGTACGATAGAATTTAACCCTATGAAAATCCCATTCTAATTCATGCATTCCACATTTGCAGAAAATGCCACCAAAAAGAACAGTTGCTCAGAGAGATGCCTCAGCCCCAACTGCTGAGACCCCCAGACCAAAGGTCCTGGTTCAAACAGAGACGAAGAGACAGGGACAGACTGCCAAGACTGCTAAGATCCCACAGGCCCCCCAGCACAACCCCAGCAAGCTCCCACCACAAAGGCAGAGTTTAGAGGAGCCATCACTATACTAACTCAGCTGGTGGCCTCCCAAGGTAACAACCGAGGTCCTCAAAATCCTAGCTCTAACTCACAGCAGTCCACACCTGCAACCCGACTCAGAGATTTCTTGAGGATGAACCCGCCAATGTATACAGGGTCAAAGGTTGAGGAGGACCAACAAAACTTCATTGATGAGATATATAAGGTCTTGAAAAAAATGCACACCAATGAGATTGAGGGAGTTGAGCTTGCCTCCTACCAGCTGAAGGATGTTCCAAACGTCTAGTACAACCAATGGGAAGATAGTAGAGGAGAAGATGCTGAGCCTGCAGAGTGGGAGAAATTTAAAGCTACTTTCCTTGACCATTTCTTTCCTCAAAGAATCAAACAAGGCGAAGGTTGACGAGTTCATGAACTTGAAGCAAGGAGGGATGACCGTTAAGAAGTACAGTCTGAAGTTCATTAAACTGTCTAAATATACTCCGAAAATGGTCCAAGACATGAGGGCAAAGATGAGAAAGTTTGTGTCCAGCCTAGGCAGGCATGTGCAGAAAGAGTGCAAAGCAACTTTGTTGATTACCGACATAGACATCTCCAGGATTATGGCGTACGCCCAACAGACAAAGAAGGATAAGAAAACAGATAGAGAAGAGCAGATGAACAAGAAAACAAAATCAGCGGGGCATGAGCCTACCCAACAGAGACAGAATAAGAGTGACAAGTCCTATTTTCAAAAAAGATCACCTCATCATGCACCATCTATAGCAAGTGAGCCCGTCCAACCAAACAAGCATGATCAAAAGTCTTATGGTTACCAGAATTACAAGACCCAGGGTGCTCAATCTCAAGCTAGTGTGACCCAAGAAGCGAAAGGAAAGCCACCTTGTGACAAGTGTGGTAAGCTTCATCTAGGTAAGTACCATATGGGTAAGGATGATTACTATTCATGTGGACAGACTGGTCACTTCCAATTTGAGTGTCCAAAGAAGAGATGAGGTGAAGGGAGCAACAGAGCACAGTCCTCCGCAACACCCCCAGCTGGCAATCACCAGAGAGGTACTACTATGGGCACAAGAAGCAAGATAAACCATCTTCATGCTATGGGTAATCGACAGGACTAGGAGGCTGCACCAAATGTTGTTACGGGTAAGCTTCAAGTATTTACCTTTGATTGTTATGCATTACTTGACACGGGTGCCAATTTGTCTTTTGTGACTCCCTACGTGGCTAGTAAGCTCAGGATTCTCCCAGAGTGTATGCTTGAACCTTTTGCTGTTTCCACTCCTACTGGTGAGTATATCTTAGCTGAGAGGGCTTATAGAAACTGCGTAGTATCCATTTATCATAAAAATACCTTGGCTGACTTGGTAGAATTGAAGATGGTTGACTTTGATATGATACTTGACATGGATTGGCTTCACGCCTGTTATGCCTCTGTTGACTGTAGAACCCAAATTGTTAAGTTTCAATTTCCTAATGAACCTATCTTAGAGTGGAAAGGGAGTTCTACTACACCTAAAGGCAAATTTATCTCTTATCTTAAATCCAAAAAGTTGATCTTTAAGGATTGTACTTATCACCTCGTGAGAGTTAAGTCTGATGATGTTGAGTCTCCTACTCTTGAGTCGGTCTCGATTGTGAATGAGTTCCTCGAAGTGTTTCCAGAGGATCTGCCTGGAGTCCCTCCAGACAGGGAGATTGACTTTGGGATTGATGTTCTCCCCGAGACCCAACCCCTTTCAATTCCACCTTATAAAATGGCCCCCATTGAGTTGAAAGAATTTAAAGAACAATTTAAAGACTTGTTAGAGAAAGGTTTCATAAGGCCTAGTGTCTCTCCTTACTCTATGAAAATCCCATTCTAATTCTGCGTTCCATGTTTGTAGAAAATGTCGCCAAAATGAACAGTTGCTCAGAGAGATGCCTCAGCCCCAACTGCTGAGACCCCCAACCAATGTGAAGGAAAGATGGGTCTCTTAGAATGTGCATAGACTACCAGTAACTGAACAAGGTCACAATAAAGAATAAATATCCGCTCCCCAGGATAGATGATCTATTTAACCAATTTCAGGGTACTACTTGCTTCTCCAAGATAGACCTCAGATTAGGTTACCATCAGTTAAAGGTGAGGGAAAGTGATATTCCAAAGACAGCCTTTAGGACAAGGTATGGCAATTTTTAGTTCTTGGCCTCAGATTGGGTTACTATCAATTGAAGGTGAAGGAAAGTGATATTCCAAAGACAGCTTTTAGGGCATGGTATGGTCATTTTGAGTTCTTAGTTATGTCCTTTGGGTTGACTAATGCACCTGCAACTTTCATGGATTTAATGAACGGAATATTCAGATTGTATCTTAACATGTTCGTAATTCTATTTATTGATGACATCCTGGTGTATTCTAAGGATAAAGAGGAGCATGCTAATCATCTTAGAGTAATTTTGCAAACTCTCAAAGACCATGAGTTGTATGCGAAGTTCTTGAAGTGTAAGTTTTGGCTCAAGTCTGTGGCCTTCCTACGCCATGTTATTTCAGGGGATGGTATTTGAGTGGATGCCCAAAAGATTGAAGCGATTAAGAACTGACCTAGACCAACCTCTCTGACGGAAATAAGAAGTTTCTTGGGATTAGTAGGCTATTATCGTAGATCTGTTGAAGGCTTCTCTTCTTTGTCTACACCATTGACTTAGCTAACTCAGAAAAAGGTCAAATTTTAGTGGTCCGAGGGATGTAAGAAGAGTTTGCAAGAGTTGAAGACTCGACTGACTACAACACCAGTTTTGACTTTGTCTGATGGGATGGGAGACTTTGTGATATACTGTGATGTATCCAGAGTTGGACTGGGTTATGTGCTAATGTAGAGAGAGAAGGTGATAGCCTATACTTCCAGACAACTTAAGATCCATGAGAAGAACTATCTGACTCATGATCTCAAGTTGGCAGCAGTGGTATTCGCACTTAAGATCTGGCATCACTATTTGTATGGTGTGCATGTGGACGTGCTCATTGATCACAAGAGTTTGCAATATGTATTCAGTTAGAAGGAGATCAACCTACGACAGAGGAGGTCGTTGGAATTGCTAAAGGATTATGACATGAGCATTCTCTACCACCTAGGTAAGGCTAATGTTGTTGCTGATGCTCTTAGCAGGTTGTCTATAGGTAGCACTGCTCATGTGGAGGAAGGGAAGAAAGAATTGGCCAAGGAAGTTCATAGATTGGCTCAACTGGGAGTGCAACTTGAGGAGAACAATAAAGGCGAGGTCAAAGTTCAGAATGGGTATGCTTCATCTTTAGTGTCAGAAGTGAAGGAAAAGCAACACCAAGATGATGGTTTTCTCCAAAGGGAAGATGGAGTGTTGAGATATCAGGGTAGATTGTGTGTACCCGATGTTAATGGTGTCCCCGAAAAAGAATCATGGACAAAGCTCATAGCTCTAGATAATCCATCTATCCAGGCTTCACCAAGATGTACCACGACTTGAGAGAAGTCTATTAGTGGAATAGACTGAAGAAGGACATTGCTGAATTCGTCTCTAAGTGCCCTAATTGTCAATAGGTCAAGGTTGAACATTAGAGGCCATGTGGATTGGCTCAGAATTTTGAAATTCCTGAGTAGAAATAGGAGATGATCAATATGGATTTCACTACTGGCTTACCAATGTCCCAGAAGCAGCATGATTCGATATGGATGATTATGGATAAGATGACTAAATCAGCCAACTTCTTGGCAATCAAGACTACTAATATGGCTTAGAAATATGCCCGGTTATACATTTGTGAGATTGTGACGTTTCATGGGGTTCCCTTGTCCATCATCTCGGACAGAGAAGCTCAATTCACCTCTCAATTTTGGAGATCTTTCAGAAGGGATTGGATATGAAAGTGAATCTGAGCACATCCTTCCACCCTCAAATAGATGGACAGGTGAAGCACACTGTTCAGACTTTAGAGGATATGTTAAGAGCATGTGTCATTGACTTCAAGGGGAATTGGTATGATTATTTGCTATTGATCGAATTCGGGTACAACAATAGTTACCATGCCAGTATCCAGATGGCCCCTTATGAAGCTTTGTACGGGAGGAGATATAGATCACCAGTTGGCTAGGTTGAGGTTGGTAAAGCTGAATTGATTAGACCTGATCTTATCCACTAGTCCATGGAGAAGGTGGAAGTCATCAGAGAAAGATTGAAGACAGTGCAAAGTCATCAAAAGGCTTACACTGATGTGAGGAGAAAGGACTTCGAGTTTGAGGTGGATGATTGGGTGTACTTGAAGGTGTCACCCATGAAGGGTGTCATGAGTTTCAATAAGAAGGGGAAGTTGAGTCCATGCTATATCGGACCCTATCAGATTATGAGGAGGATTAGAAAGGTCGCTTATAAGTTAGACTTGCCTTTCGAGCTAGATGGTATCCATCTAGTATTTCACGTTTTGATGCTAAAGAAGTGTTTGGGAGATCCTGCTTTGGCAGTCCCTATCGAGAGTATGGAGTAAAAAATAGCCTATCCTACGAAGAAATTCTGGTCCAATCCTTGATTGACAAGTTCTTACAATGAGGAACAAGCAGATAGCCTCCGTCAAAGTTCTATGGAGGAACCAGTTCGTTAACAAAGCTACATGGGAAGCTGGGAAAGCGATGAAAATCAAATACCCGCACATATTCGTTCCAAAGGATGATGATGTCGAAGGTAATGTCCCTATCCTTAATATAATTAAAATTTTCATTCTCGAGTTAATGTGTTGATTCTATTCTTGAGTCTAAAACAAAGATATATAAGTGATGGATAATTAAGAGTTTGAGAGTTCTCGAGTGAGGAGTGAGATGAGTTTTGAGTCTGCTCGTGCTTTTATTCTGCCTTTACTCATCATTCGAGAACAAATGATCCCAAGGGAGAGATGATGTAACACCTCATAAAATTATCAAAATGCCCCTAGAACGTAATCATATGCATGACACGTCTTCCAAAGCTCCAATGGGAAATCCGAGACCAAATTTACGATTAGCGCAAAAAATTGAGTAGAGAAAAGGCCTCGACCCAATTTTAGAGCAATCGGGTCGAAAATAATTTTTGCTAATTAATTCAAAAATGGTGTCAGTCCGCGCCCCTGGTGCTAAACGAACAGGGTGCAGAGTGACACTTATATTTTTTTTAAAAATGTTTCAACGGGAACTCAAAATCTTGGAAAATAGCGCATATATGTCCGTGCCCTTAGCGTGACGCGGACATATGTTTGCGCTATGTAAATTTTTAATTCTTTTACGGGAAGGGCCTTTTGGTCATTCCCCACCCTACCTAAGTTTCAAAATATATTTTTAAGTCCTTTTAATCGTATGAAGGTTTCAAAAACCCATTAACTTCAAGTTCTAAGTGCGTAAGTTTTGAGAGAGGAGGAAGAGGGTGCTTGGAGGTTTACGGTTGGAGGTTGATTTCTTGAAGAAGATTAGTACAATCTTCATTCCAAGTATGTAAAGGCTACCCAAAACATGAGATTGTTCTGTCATGTGCCCAATTGAATGTAGTAGGTTGATAGTTGAAAGCGATGAGTTTTGTTTTTACAAAATCTTACATGTTATCTTGAAAACTACTATTAATTTACATATATTTTCTTGAATTGATAGTCATTATAACTTGAATTACTTTCTTAATTGACTATTTGAACTATTGTATAAACTATTCATGTGTAATTACTAAAGATTGCATGAATGAATCTAGGGGTTGATGTCTAGAGTCTTGATTATGTGAGTGTGCTTGGGTGATGTAGTCTGGGTCTTGAATTGAGTGAGTGTTGATAGTAATGCTGATAGAACTGATTGAGAATAAGACCATTAGGGTCTTTCAGAGATTGAACTTGACATTGTAACAAACATCCTAAATTCCTAGAATTGAGAGATGACAAGGTAAGTTGATGTACTAGTCTGAGAGAGAGGTTGATTGTACAGGCCTTCTGATGTTGATAGACTTATGAGTATGTCGAGTTATGGGAGGAGTATTGAGCAACGAAATGAGTAAGGGTGAGTACCATTCACACCCATTAACTACGTTGCCAGCATAGAAAGGGATTAGACCATGAGGGTAAATGTTTCCTCATTCCCGAAAGAGGACTTGACAGATTTATGGATTTACTGATAGATATCGTCCTCTACCCTGGCAATGTACTGGATAGATGTGACAACGACATCAATTCGTTGTATCATCACTAGCTCATAGGTGATGGTTGTCGGTTAGAGAAACTCCAGATAAGTTTCAAGTTGATAGTACTCTGATGTGTATGTGATGATATGAGTCTTGATTGATGGTGATGTGATATTGTCCTATTCCTTATTCTGAGTGGAAGTTGAGTAATTGATGAGCTAATGTCATTTCATATTGTCTTGCCTTTACTATTTACTTTAGCCCATTTTACATATAGTACATTCCACGTACTAACTCCCTTTGCCGCTGCATCATTTCATGATACAGATTTAATAGATAAAGGACTTCAGCAGGCGAATCGTTGAGGTTCACAAACTTTCAGCCAGAGACTTGGTGAGTCCTCCCTGTATACGGAGGATGTCTTTATTTCCCTTTCACATTGTTTTGAGTTATTATCTTGAGTGGTAATAGTCATGGCCTGTCATGGTACCTTCTTAGATAGTAGTTATTGAGGCTTCATAGAGACAAACAGATGATGATTGATGTTGGGGTTTCTTTTCCCCTTTCTCTATTTTAAAACTGAGTTTGTTTCTTTAATCTTATTTCATGTGATGGACTTTAGATGAGAAATCTTGTAGCCCACTAATAGTTAAGGTCATTTTTTTAATGTCTTCCGCTAATCAACAGATTGAACGAATGTGATGAGACTAGGTGGTTCGCTTGGGGGCTAACAATAGTCTCCGAGTGACAGTTATGCCTAGGGAACCCTCCCGGGGCGTGACAAATTTATTCAAATCAAACCCGCATTTTGCGTCCGTAACTTTGAACTTTGTATCTGCAATCTTCAATTTTGAATCTTCAACTTTCAGTTTTGAATCTTGAACTTTTTTGTCCGCAATATTGGAACCTTCGACTTTAAAAATACTAGAATTTTCAAGATTTTCTTTGGGATACATTATTTTTTTTTAGTTACTCTTTCTTTCTATTTCTTCAAAAGAAATAGAAGTCTTCAACTTAAAAAAAGGAAATCGAGTGACGCATGGTCAGAAGTACTTTATTTATGGAGTATTGAAATGGAGCATGTGGAGAGATGTAGTATATTTAACCATTTATTAGACTTTGAAAGTTTAACTTTAACTTATAGTATTCCAAAGTATTGAAAAATGAATTGAAAATTCTGATGTAGTATTAAATAATGGTAAAATGGGTAGAAATAGGTAAATTATCCATTAATTTTAGAAAGTGGACAAATATTGTTGGACATCTCAAAATTGTACAGGGGCCCAAGTAAAGTTGAACGGAGGGAGTATAATTTATCTATCTATACTATACTAGTTTAGTGTATGTATTTTGCATGTATATGTCGTGTTAATCTAAAAATTATATATAAACAATGCTTATCATTAAAATCAATATAATATTTATAAAAACAAAATTAAATAAATGCTATTAATTTGATGCAATAGTACAATATTCATAAAACAAAATTAAATAAATGTTATTAATTTGATGCAATAGTTTAATCTACTATGAATGGGAAAATATGAGAAAATCAATTTAATTACTTATAATATAGAGATATGTATTACTTTATGAATACATAAAGTTGAATAGTTAAGAGTTAAATAATTAATTGATCAAAATTTTATTTTTAAAAAGACTTCTAAATATAGAAGGAGTAGTTTAATATTTTAACGTAATTTCAATTACTATTTTTCTTTTTAAATTTGTTACATTACATACTTTTATTAACAAAATATTTGATAATCAATTTTTTTGTTAATTTCAAATTCTTAAATATTAGAAAAACAATAATATTTTTTCCTTTTTCCTTCATAGCCTAGATAACTATGTATATAAGATAGTCTTAAATCAAGAATGAATTCTAAATATAAAAAAATTATAATTCAAAAGTGAATCTTGAAATGAAATAAATAAAAGATAAAATAATAAATAAAGAAAAAATAGTGAAAAGAATATTTCGTTTAAAATTGAGTATTTTAATGAAGGACAAAAAGTTCAAACAACATTTCTAAGCTTTCATACTTTTAATATAGTATAGATAGACAAATAGTATTGAATTGTATAACTTTATATTTTGTTTGTTAGATTGTTTCAATCCCAAATTTGACCTTTTTCCATATTTCTTGGACTTCTCTTTTGGGGACAACTTTTAGACCTTTTTTAAAAAAGAATTTATTTCTTTTTGTTTTAGGACGTTTACTTTGTTTTTAAACAAGAAAAATTGATTATTAATTTGAAAGTTTTTTTGACTATTTCTTTTTTTTGGATCAAACCTATTTTTTCTATTTTTTAGGGTGATTTTCAAACCCTTTTTTGGACTTTTTGGGCAGTTTTTTTTAAATCTTTTTCTTGTTTTTATTATTTGAAAGTTTTTTTTTTTGATTATTTTCTTTCTGGATCAAGTGTATTTTAGTTGAAAAAGGATTTTTTATATAGGAATTTAACTAATAAGAAAATCCTCTCCATCTATTGTGTTTATTATATTAAATATTTAATATTATTAAAATACTAATATAATAATTAAAAAAATGTAGAAAGATGATTTTGTCTAAAGAGAGTTGTTACGCCCCGGGAGGATACCCTAGACGTAACCGGCACTCAGAGACTATTGCTAGTCCCCAAGCGAACCACTTGGTCTCATCACATTCATTCAATCAATAACTCAAGATAATCAGCAGAAGACTAAAGAAGGAATGAGCATATCTAATCTAAAATAACATATCAAATAAGAAGGCTAGTAGAAAGAACTAGCTCAACAGGTCTTACATCAACATTTTACTCTAGTCTATGAAGCCTCTATCACTATCAATTGATGCCAATGACAGACCCACGGTTACCTCAGCTCAAGAAATAGTAAAGCTACTCTAAAATTCTGACTCTAAAATAAGATGAAATAAAAGTAATGAATCCTCTGAAGTAGGAGAGGCTCACCAGTCAACTGAACATCTTAGATCCTTAATATGTGCCTGTTGACGATCTTTAAATCCTGTATCTGCATTATGAAATGATACAGCGCCAAGTGGCATCAGTATGTGGAATGTACGGTATGTAAAATAGCTGAATGAAACAGAAATAGGTAGAATAATATGGAACAACATCAACTCAGGAAAATGAACAATCAACATGTCAAATGTCAATCTAAAGAAAGATTAAAGAGTAGACAAGTGACCCATCAACCAATCAAATCTCCTCAATGGAACAAGACTCAACTCAATGGAACTTAACTCAACTCATCTCATCTCGACTCGGAGTACTCAAAGTGGAAATTTTTGGGAGTTTCTCTTACCTGACAACAATCACTTATGAGCTAGTGATTGTATAAAAAGTCACCGTTGTTGCCATAACCATTCCGTACTTTCCAGGTAGGGAACAAATCGACTTAGCTACGTAGTTTGATGAGTGCAAGTTGGATTAACTCTTACTCTTTTGGTGCTCAATACTCCTCCCAAGACTCAATGCTCATAAGATAATTAATCCAATCAAATCATCTCAATCAACTCATCTCAAATCAGCCTCATGGAGGCACCCATCATTCAATCAGTCTCATAGGGATGCTCATCATCTCATCAATCAACATTTTAATCAATAGCTCAAGGCTTAGAACAATTATTAGGGAACAAATCGAATAAACAAATCTTTAGTGTTTATTTATGGAGACTCATGGGACTATCACGCTCTATCAACTCATTATCTCATCACTCTCACATCACTATCGCAATCGACATTCTCAATTCAAGGCTCTGGGCTCAATCCCTAGGTTTATTCATGCATACTTTCAAAATTATCATGTAGGGTTATGCAATATCTTATAAAAATATTCAATTTAAGAAAGATAAGTTTATGATGATCATAAAAAAATATGAAAATACATGTAATTAATAAAATTTTCAAGAAAATCTTCAAGAATCATGTGTGTAGACTCATTAGACTTTCAACTTTTCTGTGACCATTTATGGGGCACATGAGAGGAAAATCTCATTCTTTTAGTTTAGTCTTACATATGTGGATTGAAGCTTTGGACAATCAATCTCCAAGAATTCTCCCTTGCACTCTTCAATCTTAAGCTCCTCTTCTCTTCTCTCAATCCTTAGTCTTTTTCAAGGACTTAAAAAAGGACTTAGAATAGGGTTTAAGACCCCTTTTGTACTTAAAATGACCTATTTCGATCATATATTAAGTTCAAGAGGGGTTTGGAAAGGTCCAAAATACCCCTCATGAAATTAAAAAAATCTGTCTCGGGACATGGGTCCGCGATATGGACTGGGTATATTTTTAACATTTTTCGTCAAAAATTCTCCGAATGAGTTTTCCAAATCCCGTAGAAATTTTTTTAAAATAATATAAGTGTTGGTCCGCGATGGAGGCTCATTGCGCCTATGTCACACACCTTTACTGGTTCGTGATTTTGTATTGAAAAATTATCTTTTGATCCAGTTGCTCTAAAATTCAATTGAGACCACTTTCTCACTCAATGTTTCATGCTAATCGTATATCTGGCCTTGGATTTGCCAGCAGAGCATGGAATGAAGTGTTATGCGCACATCTCTCCTCTAGAGGTATTTTGATTATTTTTATCGAGTGTTACAAGAGTCTTTTAATGAAGGGCCAAAAGTTCAAACAACATTTCTAAGGGTCCTTGTGCTTTTAATATAGTATAGAGTAAAAGTGTGAATACCTTTAGAAATGTTATTTGAACTTTTTGTCCTTCATTAATAATCTCTTCTTCAGATAAATTCATCTTTGCACTATTTTTCTTAAAAGTATTATTTAATTATATTTGTAAAATTGACTTTTAAAATACATGAAAAGAAGTGATAAAATAAGATCTTCTAGCCATGTAAAGATTCATAAATCTTGCTTATTTGATAGACTTCTATTTCTTCCTATACTCCTAAATCTTCCTTATTTGATATAATTCTACTTCTTCCTTATTTGAAACAAGAAAATACCCTATATCTGCTAAGAAAAATTCTAATTTACCATGTGTTTTAATTAATGATAGATTCTCTATATATAGAACCTTTGTAAATAAATAATTTATCAAAATTAGTGAATTAATTACTTTTTATAACTTCATAATTTAATTTAATTTAATTTTTTAATGTTTATTATCAATCGAGGTACACACTTTGATCATGCGCAAATCGTGTACATCAAGACTAGTAAATTTAATAAGGAGAATTAAAAGGTGGGTCTATCCTCTTATTCTATCTAAAGGAATAGAAAACTAGAGTTTAACGCCCGATAAAATTATCAAAATACCCCTAGATGAGAGATGTGCGCACAACGCATCTTCCCATGCTCCAATGGCAAATCCAAGATTGGATTTACAATTACCATATAAAATTGAGTGGGAAAGTGGTCTCAGCTAATTTTTAGAGTAACCAGATCAAAAGATAATTTTTTGATGCAAAAAAGAGAACCAGTGAGGGTGTGCGATAGGTGTGTGATGCACACCTACCACGGACCAACACTTAATTTTCTTAAAATTTTTTTTACAAGATTAGAAAACCCGTTTGGAGAATTTTCGGCACAAAACACCCAAGTGCGATAGGGTCCGCGATATTTTCGAGGTGGACTTTTTTCTTTTATTTCGCGAGGGGCATTTTAGACCTTTCTCAATCCTTGCTAAACTTAAACCATGATTAAATAGGTCATTTTTAGTCGAAAAGTATTTTCCCAAATCATTCAAAAGCCTCTTACACACAATTTAGATTAGAGTTCTTGAGAGAAGAAAATAAGAAGCGAGGGTTCCTGAGGTTGGGATCGAGTTCGCGTGGAAGAATTACGTCATTCTTCAATTCCAAGTATGTAAGGATACCTAAAATGTTGGATTGTGTTCATTCACATGCCCCTTCGTCTACTTGAGTTAAGTTCATGAGTAAAAATTAAATAATGTAAATCCTGTGATCTTGAGTTCTAAGTTCTTATACATGTTTAAGTCTTCATGGATGTACGTGAATAAATTGATGAGTTGCATTGTTAAAAATCAAGAAATAGGAGCCTTAATCGTATGTTTGATATCCTAACCCTAAAACTTATTGCTATTTTTGCATGCTAACTGAATTAAGATTATGCATCTAACTTTTTAAACTGAGTAAGTTGAGCCCGAGAAGTATATTTTCTTGTTTCATATATACATGTGATGAATACTTATTATGTATTATGTTTTGAGCCTGGATGATATGATGTTACTTGACTATAATGAGAGAGAGTCTTACATGATTTGAGTTAGAGTCTTGAGTTGCATTTCATTGAGTTCCAATTCTGAGTTATGGAGTTACTTGAGAAAGTTGGTGTTGAGCTGATTTGAGGTGAGTTGGAGTTGATGTTCCTGAGCATATTTTAGTCTTGGAAGGAGTATTGAGCACTGAGTTGGGTGAGAGAAAATCCCCCAGAACTACGGTACCATCGTAGGATGGTCATGCAGTTAACTTTGGCGGGCCATGTCCTAATAAATGGACACTCTCTTAGGATCCAAGAGAGAGGGAGAGGTTGACGTCCTTTACCTTGGCAAGTTTAGGACGGGTGTGACAATGATATTGGCATCGTTTTCCATCACCAAAACTCATGGTGGTGGAGAGTTATGTCAGTTAGAGAAACTTTCAAGCAACACTTGAGTTAACATATCATGACTTTTAGACCAAGTTGCATTAAACATTGAGTCTAAACCTAAAGCATGGTTTTAAAACTTTAAACTTGAATAATTTATCTGAGTTAAGTTATGAGGTGGATGAGTTGGGTCTCGAGTCGAGTTAGTTGACTTGAGTCTAAGCCATATCTATTTCTTGAGCTATTTTACATATCAGCATATTTCATATACTGATGCCTATTTGGGCTTGTATCGTTAATGATTCAGATGCAGGTGATAGAGGACTTCAGCAGGCGCATCGTTGAGGTTCAGAGTTCTTGAGTTACAGAGTTGGTGAGCTTTCCTTGCCATTCGAAGGAGCCTTTCTTTTATTTTACTGTTATTTCTATTTTCTTTGACTTGGGTAGCAATGGCTTATCATAGTACCGTCTAGATATTTAGAAGTAGAGGCTTCATAGACCTTGAGTAGAGCATCATTGAGTATTTTGGTTTTGTCACGCCCCAAATCCCATTAAGGCAAACTGGCACCCATTGCCGATAAGCCCCGGGAGAACCAACCTGTACCTATGCGCTTTCTATATGCATTATAAGGAATTTCACCTTCGGTATGCCTTTAAGTGAGTAGATAGCACTAGCAAGCCAAAAGGAAAAGTATATGACTAGGTCGTTGAGGCCACGCTGTTTGAAGTACAAAATATGCCCACACTTTAATTTACATAATCTACAAAGCCTCCTCTAAATAATGACAAGTATCTGATAAGGGTCGGGATAGGCCCCTCCTTGACTAACTGTACAATACAAAAATATTAACTCTAGACATACAAAGCTCCGAAGTAAACTGGAGCTTGGTGACCACAACTAGATATCTTGTACTCCTACCGGGGAGATCTACTAGCACCTGTACCTGCAGCATGAAATGCAGGTCCCCCATAAGGGATGTTAGTACGAGATAATGTACTG
>DF360569.1:645-40760 GCA_000787875.1 Solanum virginianum
GTGTATATATATATATATATATATATATATATATATATATATATATATTAAAAGTGGAAAAACATCCACATTAGTCAAAAAGAAAAAAAGTTTTCCCTTTTTTTAAGAGAACACGTTTGGTTAAAAAAAATTAACTTTTTTTTTGTTTAAGGTAACATAAGTTTTGATTAAATTTATTTTTTAAAAATTAAAAGGGGAAAAGATATTAATTGTTTGAAAATAAGTGAAAGTGCTTCTAATTTCACTATAAATCCTAATTATATAATGAAAGGTTTTGTCCTAAATATACTAAAATATTATTTTCTTTCTTTTTTGATTTATGACTTCTCCACTTCTGTAAAAACACTTCAATTTCAACTTTTGATTCATTTACTCCCTTCATCGATTTGTGCTAAGCGGTGTTATATCTTATTTTACAATTTTTCCGAACTTTAATTCTCAGGTTTACTTATATTACACACTTATTTTCTTTGATTCATATACTTTTTCCTTTCTTTTTCACTTTTTGAATTTAAAGAAAATAATATTAATTGTTATGTCAGCTTAACTTACTTCATTCGAATTATATTATGACCTTTGTTTAGTTAGTTTAGTCTAATAAATTTTCGTTATTTAAAAGTTTCTATTATTTTATTTTTAACATTTCCATCTATTCACAAGTTCCATCGATTCACGTACAATAATATCTCAAGTAAGGTAATACTTTTCAATTTATAATTTTTTTTATGTTATACATTCATATATTATTCTTCTTATTAAATTTTTCAACAATTTATTTTACACAATATTGCAATGGATTCTGAGAAGGATTTAATCAATGAAGTTATGACAATTAATACCTTAAAAAGATATGATTCTTACTGGACGAAAGTTATACCAGGAAGGTAAAATTGAAAATCAAATTCGTCTTTTGTTTATTGTTAATTTATTATAAGTAATTATATTAACATCAAAATAAATATTTCATGCTCGTGATTATGATCTCAATAAATAGTTGTGATTATTCACTTGGTTAAGAAATCATGCTTCCAATTGCTTATTTTTCGGACGTTGTTATTAATTTATACCTTTCAAAAATGTTGAATATGATTGATCAATGATCATGTATATTCGTTCATATTTAATGATCAATAGTTCTATAAAATTATATTAACATATAATTTGAAAATATCAACTTTTTAGACCTTAGTGCTTGGTATTTTCTTCGTCTTTTTACTATTTTTCTTAATTTATTATGTAATCTTTTATTTATTTAATTTTAGAATTCACTTTTGGATTAGGATTATATTTAGAATTCACTTTTGATTTAAGATTATTCTTTGTAAATAATTTCCTAAAATTTTCACTATCAATATTTTTTTAATAAGTATATAATACAACAAATTTAAAAAGAAAAATATTTAGTAAAATTATGTTGGAAATATTAAACTACTCCTTTTATATTTAGGACTGTTTTGTTACATTAATTTTAATCAATCAGTTATTAACTTCTAATTATCATTTTTATATTATTAAAAAACTATTAGCATATCTATATTATAAGCAATTGAATTGATTTTTTTATCTTTGTCATTTTATAATATTTTTTTTATCTTTGTCGTTCCACAATAGACTAAATTATTGCACCAAACTAATAGTACTTATTTTATTTTTATATAAATATTATATTTATTTAATGACAAGTTCTATTTATATATAATATTTAAATTGACGTACCAAGTACGTAAACTGAAACTAGTAATATCTGAGCGATGATAAAGCAAATTATTGTACGCGTAAAGGTAAAGCCTGCATAACCTGTAATGGTTAAGAAAGTATATACGTGTGGGATCCCAAATAAGAATTAGTTATATAAAAATCATCATTACTATTTGAAACTATAGAGTAGGCCCCTTAAAAAAATCATAGTATCTTCTCTTTGTCACACAAATCTCTCCTCTAAATTATCTAATCCTCTTCTTGATCACTTTTTCTTCTTTTTGAAGATAAGTCAACATCACCAAATTGTAATGTCATAAGATTACAAGTAAATCTGCCATATAACGATTTATTATCTTGAGTAGACCAATGAAATGCAAGAGGTAATTCGTATTGGCTGATGTTTACGATGATTTTTCAAAAGATTGTGACCTTTTTGATGAGTTGTGAATTTTTCAAAGGATTGTGACTTTTTCTAATAAGGCACGATAAGCACATGTTCATACAGCCCTTTGTTGGATATTGTTGGTGAAAATTACAAAAGATTACAAATAACAATTGAAAAAGTAAAAATGACGAACAAAATCTTCAGGTCGAGGCACGGATATTTCGCTTTCTTTAAGGAGATTCAAGCTTACTGCAGCAAATATTTTTACCAGTCTAACAATATTCTCCTTTACTTATCCCCTCCAGGATACAACAGTCTTATCTCAAAAGTGAAACTCGACAATTTCTGGACAAGAGTTGAGTCTCAAACTCTACAAAAAGAACACCTCAACAATATATAAGAAAAGTATTTGGGATTGACTGATGTTTATAGTCATTTTCAAAAGATTGAGGCTTTTTCGATGAGCTGTGACTTTTTCTAATGAGGCACAATAAGCACATATTCATACAACTCTTTGTTGGTTATAAATAGAGAAGGTTTTCTCTCATTTCTTAACTAAGAAATTTCTATATTTTCTAATCTTCTTTTCTTTAAACCTCAAGTGTGATTTACTGTCGCGCCCTGGGAGGGGACTCAAGACGTGGCCGGCACCCAGAGACTATTTCTAATCCCCAAGCGAACCACTTGACCTCATCACATTCATTCAATCAATCATTTTACTAATCAGTGGAAGTTAACATAATGTAAATAGGCACATCTATCATCTAGTCTCAAAATAATAGTATAAATGAAAGGCTATTAGAAAGCACTAGCTCACAATCTTTACAACCAATATCTGACTCTAGTTTATGAAGTCTCTATCACTATTAGGTGGTGCCAATAACAGACCATGACTACCTTAATCCAAATAAAGCTAAGCAACTCTAACTTTAAAGCATGATGAAAATAAGTAAATGAATCCTCCGAAGTAGGGGAGACTCACCAATCTGTTGAGCCTAAAGATCCTCAACGACGCGCCTGCTGATGACCTCTATCCTGTGTATCTACATCATAAAATGATGCAGTCCAAAAAGGGGACGTCAGTACTTGAAATGTACTAGTATGTAAAATAGCTGAGTGAAATCGAAATAGGTAGAATAATATAGAATAAAAATCAACTCAATATCGAAACCAATCAATATGTCAAATGTCTATCTAAAGCAAGAATAAAGAGTAGACATGTGACCTATCAACCAATCAACTTATCAATCAGATCAGTCTCGTCTCAGAAGGACTCATTTCATCTCATCTCACCTCATGTCGACTCAAACTACTCAAGGTGGGAACTTTCTGAGAGTTTTTCTTATCCAACAACAATCACTTATGAGCCAGTGATTGTATAATCACGTTGATGTTGCCACAACCATTCTGTACTTGCCGGGTAGAGAACGAATCGAAACTATAAGGACAAGTCCAAATGGAGATAGCAGATCTATAAGTCCTCTATTAATTTCAGGGACTTCTAATCAGAAGGGACCTCAACACAATATGATGTGGTGGTCCTAATCCTCACCTACGCTCGGCTACGTAGTTTGACGAGTGTGAGTTGGTTTAACTCTTAATCTTTTGGTGCTCGATACTCCTCCCATGACTCAACCCTCATAAAACAATCCATCCATTCAAATTATCTCAATCCAATCAGCCTCATGGAGGCAAAATCTTTCAATCAGTCTCGTAGAGACTCTAATCATCTCATCAATCAATAGCTTAAGGCTTAGAACGATCATTAGGGAATAGTCGAATAGACAAATCGTTAGAATTCATTTATAGAGACTCAAGGGGCTATCAAGTTCTATCAACTCATCATCATTCTCACATCATAATCATAATTTCTATCAACATTCTCAACCAAGACTCTAGCCTCGATCCCTATATTTATTCATGCAATCTTTAAGAAAATTGTCACAATACAATCACAATCGACTCTCTCAATCAAGGCTTTAGACTCAATCCCTATCTTCTTTCATGCATGTTTTTAAAAGTTAACACATAGGGTTTATACAATATCTCATGAAAATATTCAATTCAAGAAGCAAGTTTATGATGATCATCAACATATAAAAATACATGTAAGAAATATAATTTTTCAAGAAAATAATCAAGATTTATGCATGCAGACTCAAGAACCTTCAACTCTCATCTAAGACAATCTATGGGGCACATGAGAGAACATTCATGCTTTTAATTTAGCCTTACATACCTAGAATGAAACTCTTCAAATCACCCGTCAAGAACTCTCCTTGAATTCTCCAATCTCACATTCTTCTTTCTTCTCTCTCAAGCCCTAACTTTCAAGTGTTATGAAAGACTTAAAATAGGGTTTTGGACCATATTTATTCATCAAAATGATCTAAATTGATCGTATTTTGAGTATTGGAGGGGTTAGAAAAAGTCTAGAATGCCCTTCAAAAGATTTAAAATTTTAAACTTCAGTGGAATAGGTTGGGGTAATAGGTCCACGACGCGAACCTGTCGCGCACCTGTGTAATTTTGAAAATTCAATCCCGTCAAAAAATTAAAAAAATTTATAAGTGTGGGTCCATGATAGGTCCACATCGCAGCATCCATGATAGGTCCGCATCGCGGCCCCAAGGCGCACTCTCACTGTCTCGATTTTTGGATCAAAAATTATTTTAAAATTCGGTTGCTCTAAAATTGGATTGAGACCACTTTCTCACCCTTTTTAATGCTAATTGCAAATTTGAATTTTGTATTCGAGCTTGGGAAGACACATTATGTGCATGATTCCATTCGAGGGGTATGTTGATAATTTTGTTACGCGTTACATCATCTCTCCATTGGGATCATTTGTCCTCGAATGATGAGTAAGGGTGGATATCACGACACGAATAGACTCGAAACTCCTCTCAACATTCATATCTATCAATCTGTATTTCGACTCCTCATCCATCGATAATCTTTACTTAGACTCAAGAATAGACAATCATCAAGAAAAAACAATCAAATTAGTTAAGGGTAAGGAAATTTACCTTCAACATTCTCATCATTTGGCATGAATAGGTGCAGATATTTTTCTTTCATCTCTTCCTCAGCTTCCCATATGGCCTCCTCAACGAACTAATTCTTCCACAGGACTTTGACTGAGGCTATCTCTTTGGTTCTCAATCTGACGATCAAGGATTTGGACCAGAATTTCTTCGTAGGTCAAACTATCCTTCACTTTGATGCTCTCCACAGGGATTACCAAGTTAGGATCTCCCAAGCATTTCTTCAACATCGATATATGGAATACCAGATGGATACCATCTAACTCGAAAGGCAACTTTAATTCATAGGTAACCTTCCCAATCCTCTTCACAATTTGATAGGGTCTAATATAACGTGGACTTAATTTATCTTTCTTCCCAAATCTCATGACGCCCCTCATAGGTGACATTTTCAAATATACCCAGTCATTCACTTCGAACTCTAAAACTCTCCTCCTCACATCGGTGTAGGATTTCTGGCGACTTTGCGTAGTCTTCAATCTCTCTCTAATGATCTTAATCTTCTTCATTGCTTGATGGACAAGGTCAGACCCAATCACTCTGCTTCTCCAATCTCGAACCATCCAATTGGTGATCTACATCTCCTCCTATATAAAGCCTCATAGGGAGTCATCTGAATGGTCGTATGATAACTATTTTTATATGCAAACTCAATTAGTAGTAGGTGATCATCCCAATTTTCCTTGAAATCAAGGACGCAGGATCTCAACATATCCTCTAATGTTCGAATTGTACGTTCTGGCTGGCCATCTGTTTATGGATGGAAGGTTGTACTCAAATTCAACTTCGTACCCAATCCTTTCTAGAACGATCTCCAAAATTGGGAGGTGACGAATAGACAAATCGTTAGAATTCATTTATAGAGACTCAAAGGACTATCAAGTTCTATCAACTCATCATCATTCTCACATCATAATCATAATTTGGACAAGAGAAATCCATGCAACCTCACAATCTCTTGATGTACATCTTGGCGTACCCTCCACAGTGTTAGTGGTCTCAACTACTAAGAAGTAAGTCAATTTAGTCATCCTATCCACAATCACCCATATTTGAATCATGTTGCTTTCGAGACTTTGGTAGACCAGTAATGAAGTCCATATTGATCATCTCTCACTTTCATTCTAGAATGTCAAAGTTCTACTCTAATCCACACAGCCTTTAGTGCTCAACTTTCACTTGCTGACAGTTCAGGCACTTAGAAACAAATTCGGCAATATCCCGCTTCATTTCACTCCACCAATAGACTTTCCTCAAGTCATAGTACATTTTGGTAAAGCTAGGATGAATGGAATACCTAGTGCTATGAGCTTTAGCCATGATTCTATCTCGTATATCGTCAATATCTGGGACGCACAATCTACTTTGGTACCTCAACACTCCATCTCCCCCTTTGAAAAAGACTATCACTTTCTATTTGTGGATGGCCTCCTTCAATTGGAGTAGGATAGGATCTTGGTCTTACTTTTCTTTCACCTTTACCACCAGAGATAAGGCAGACCCAATCTGAACATTTACTCTTTCCTCATCGTTTTCTTCAAGCTGAACTCCCAATCGGGCTAATCGATGCACTTCCTTAGTTAGATCATTCTTCCCTTCCTCAATATGGATTGTGCTACTCATTGACAACTTCCTAAAAGCATCAGCAATAATATTAGCTTTACCTGAATGGTAGAAAATGCTCATGTCGTAATCCTTGAACAACTCCAACCATCTCCTCTGTCGCAGGTTGAGCTCTTTCTGACTAAAGACATTAATGCAAGATCTTGTGGTTAGTGAACACATCCACATGCACTCTATACAAGTAGTGGCGCCAGATTTTAAGTGCAAACACAACCACTGCCGACTCAAGATCATGCATTAGATAGTTCCTCTCATGAATCTTAAGTTGCCTAGAAGCATAGGCGATCACATTCCCCCTCTACATCAACATATATCCCAATCAAACTCTCGAAGCATCACAATAAATTACGAAATCTTTTGTCCTATCTTGAGAGGAGATTTTTCACATTGACAAAATACATAAGAGATGTTGGGTATATAAAGTAATGGACTGGTCTATATACTGTGAGGCACCTTTCAGGGTGAGCCCAAAGGGATAAATCTGTGATGGGCTAGGCCCAAGAGCAGAAAATACTTCACAGTGTTAGGCCAGGTCGTTACAGATGGTATTAGAGACACTCCTGTGTCAGCTTTATCGATGTGGGGCTAGAGTTCAACTGAGTTTAGAAATATCCCGGTGAGGCGGGGCAAACCTCAGTGTTGAGTCTAGGCAAATCGCATGCGGTGGGGCAAACCTCAGCAAGGACGCTAAGTCCATAAAGGGGGTGTATGTAACAACCTACTTAAGAGGAGATGTCCCACGTCGGTAAAACACCGGAGAATTGTTGGGTATATAAAGTAATGGATTGGTCTATATACTGTAAGGCGCCATTTGGGATGAGTTCAAAGGGATAAATCCGTGATGGGCTAGGCCCAAGAGCGAATAATACTTCACAGTGTTGGGTCAGGTTGTTACACTTACAGTCGTTGAGTTAAGTTGAAGTTTAGTGAAATTTAAGGTACCACTATTCTATTAAAGGAAATCATTCTACCATTGGAGGATTTCATCCTTGGCCAAAAAGTAATGCCTGGAAAATTATCCAAACAAATATCTAGCCCTCGCTTTATAATGAAATCTAAATTTATAACTTTAGATAAAGTCGATGAAGAAATTAAATAACTCCAAAATTTTTCAAAAAATATTTCATTTTAGTCCAAACTTTTAGCATATATATGCATACATTATGAAGTCAAAATACAATAGATAGTCAAGAAGCACTATATGCAACAAAAAGTCTCATTACACATGAAAAAAAACATATTGTTAAACTACTATTTTTAGTGAAATTATCACAATTGACTATATAATTTAAAAGATAATGTGACGGATTCACTTACAAAAGGCCTAAGTAGAGAGGTAGTTGAAAATCACCAAGGAACATAAATTTAAGGCCTAGGATAAGTTATCATGACGATAACTCTACGTAGTAGGCTAAGGATCCTAAGAGCTAAGCTCAAGATCAAACAAAGTTATGATGACAATTTTAACATTATCAAATAACTGAACTCATTATCATGATGAAGACAATATTTAGAAACAAGGAGAAAGCATTAAGATTTTTAGTTTTTTAATGATTTGTATGTTCGGCATGATATGATTAAATAGTTTAAATATAGGATTAAACATTTAGGAATTTCTTATATGAGTGTGAAGTGTAAGTCATTTCAAGAAAATTGATAGTAAAGGTCGATTCGCTGTGCACTCATAAAATCTAGACAGTTTCATGACTGAAACGAATAAAATCGTGAGAACCATACATGATTAAAAGTTAGTTATGTGGCTTGTATTGTCTAGGTGTACAATAAAGTTTAATTGCTCAAAGATATCACATCCACCGATTGATCGAGTGCATCCGATATAATATAAGTTCACTATGAAAAATTCAAAGAAAAACCTACTTATCCAGATGCAATTAGTCTTTGCTTGTAAATCACATACTTGCTTGTATTTCTTTTTCTTATAGTCATTGTCTATTCATATGGGAGAGTTATTAGGTGTTAAAAGGTGAGAATGAAAAATATTTTTTTTTCTTACCTCAATACAATATCAAAGAAAAATGCAATTTGAATAGAACCTTTCACATTAAAAGGTTATGACTTCTCGATGAATTGTAACCTTTTTTTTTAAGGATTGTAACTTTATTTATTAGATACAATAAATAATGTTCATATTATCTTTTGTTAGCTATAAATAAAGGGATCTCCACTCAACTATGAAATTTCTCAATTTTCTACTCTTTTTTTTTTTTTGAAAACTGTGTAATTTGTAATTATAGAATGTTCAAAGTTCAACAGAATTTAAAGTATCACTGTTTTGCAGAAGTAAATCATTCTATCACGAGAGGATACATTTTATAACCTCAAATACTTGAAAAAATAATTTTTAAAAACACATTGTGAATTCAATGGACTAAATCTTTTTTTAAAATAGTATTTACAGTTTATCTTTTATTGAATACAACTTTAAGCCAGATAAGGATATGTGGATACCTTGATTATGTCACTGTCATAGATACATTATTAGACTTTTTATCACAACCGACGCTCATTAGTTTTATTCCTATAATAACTATAAATTAAAGTAAAAAAATAGAAAAGAGAAGATTGTTCACAATTACTCTCCTGACATCTTATTTACAACCCAATTTCTCCTTTCTCTCTCACACACACACAAAAAAAAAAAAAACAAAAAACAAAAAAAAAACAAAAAAAAAGAAACACATTATACATCTAATTTTCATTTTTGAGAGGTCTGTTCCAATGGATGAGAATATGCCTAGAGTTATAAATTTGATGGGGTGTGTTCTTGAAAGAGTGGCAGAAAGAAATGATAGATATGGTGGGCAAAAGATGTCAATATTTGATGGACTTACAAGGCCTACAATTTCTGTTCAGAGTTACTTGGAAAGGATATTCAAATATGCCAATTGTAGCCCTTGTTGCTTCATTGTGGCTTATATTTATCTTGATCGATTCTCACAGAGGCAGCCATTGTTGCCAATCAATTCTTTCAATGTTCATCGTCTACTCATCACTAGTGTCTTGGTTTCTGCTAAATTCATGGATGATATGTGAGTTATCTTCTACTTATTCCTTTTCAAATTTCCTATATACTAGTCGGGGTCTTTCCATTTGAGACGACGATTTCCTGGAAACGGCCTCTCTACTTTGACGTAGTGATAAGGTTTTCACATATTTTACTCTCCCCAAACTTCACTTGTGGAATTCCACTAGATATATTGTTGTTGTTGACTAGCCAAGATCTCTCCATTCACTTTTTTTTTAATACAAATGTCATATGTTGGGAATACCTATTTTTTTACTTTTAGCTTATTTTTGTACTTTCAAATTTAAAAATTAAAAACTATTTAAAGTAAATCTATTCAAACATTTAATATTGTTAAACATATTATGATAAGAGTTATGATTTTACTTAGCTAAGTCTTAGCAAACACATGATTGTACATATGTACAAAATAGAGAAGAAAGCTAAGAGAATTTTGTCTGAGTTCTTGCTTCCCATCTTTCTATACTTGTAAAAGAAAAATGACCCCATGTGGCATTTCTTTTTTTTAAGTCGTACCATAAAGATATCATTTTGTTATAATTAGAAATAATTTAATTTAAAATTTTTATTTTTATCTTTAATGAAATAATTTTTAACCAATAAATATCGAAGGATTATTTTACATCACAATGCAAGTTTTAAAAGTGTTTATTTTTCCTTAAATATTGTGTCAAATCAAAGAATGTTACATAAAATTGGATGAAAAAATTACTTTAAATTTCTCATTTTTTGCATGTTCAAGATCAAAAAAAAATTATTTTTTTTCTCTTTAAAATTTCGTGGCTAATCAAACGTAGTCAAAGTAAATTGAAATGGTTGCAGTAATTGTGTCCTTCTAATTATATATATATAACAGGTCATCTGCCAGTTAGGATGATGGCTTATAGTAATAATTGAACGGGTTGGAAAATGGTATATACTTTTACAAGTAAAAAATTCGTTCTCGATCTTAATGATTTGATTATTTACTGTAATTTCATTAGTTTTTGGCAAAACTTTTACATGTCCAAATTAATTAATTGGTAAAAGTATCATTCTAATTATTCTCGACTTATACCAACAGTTTTGCAATAAAAAAATCATGAAAACCATCTCCTTGAAACTGGTGTTGCATAGTATGAAAGCTTAGTTTCTAAGCATCATGTATCGTGACTTTGACATAATTGATCCAACTTTGTTGACCTTAAATCATAAATTCCTTAAGCAAATACTAATAATATATAGATGAAATTTCACATATATCATTGTAATTTAATGTGCTATAATTGCGTTGTTTTTCAAAAAATAAGTCCACCTATTATAGATAAGTAGCTTAATTTAAAGTGCACACGAGAAATATTAGATTTAGTGGTCGATAAAGTGAGTAAAAATTATTTGCAACCAGTCATTGATAGTTGAGGAGTAGGTGAACTGGCTTGAACATCAAGATTATATAAATTAATAAAATAAAAAGACACATATATAAGTATATTTAAAGTACTAAAGTAACCTCATAATATTAAAAGTATTAGTGTATATATACAAATATAATAGTTAAACTCATAAGAAAATTAGGGTATATGAAGATGAATTATTACTTAAGAATCCCTGGGAATGTGTCAAGTTGCCGACGCCGTCCTGAAGCCAAAGCAGTAGTGTTAAATAAGAACATGTGAATTTTGGAAATGTCCATGTTGTTTCAAATCCACACAATATCACCTAAGATGTGCTGTCATGTTTTTGTCTGCTGTCATGAAAAATACAACTTCTTTGCTAGGGGACAATATATAGTATTATTATGTCTGGTTTGATCTAGAATAAATTATTTCAGGATAAATTATTTTGGAATTAATTATTATAGAATTGCACCCTCAATATGGGGAAAAAAAAATCAACCCTACAATTCTTAACCCTGAGTGCTACAAACTTACAAAAACAAAAAGGTAATGTGACTATGCTAGGTCTGCTGTTTTGACCTATTCCTTTTCGTCGGCTGATACTTCTATTTTTGGTTTCTATTATTTTTTACATAAAAAGAAAAAAGAAAATTGGTGAGTGGAATATCCAATTGTAGATCTGAAAGATTGATTTACAAAGGTACTATAAATTTAATTGTCATTCAACACTTGTTATTATCGCAAATTAAATCACAATTATAATATGCTTTCAGTAGCTTTCTACTTAATTCCTTGATATGAAGTTTATAATCAGTGATCCTCCACTGGCCCCTACCACCCCCAACAATCTAATCAAAACAATTATTATATTTAAGCTATTAAACAATCTACTTGTCATATTCATTATCTTAAACATAATTATTATTTAAGGTACCATGACATTTTTAACTAAAAAGTTGAATTAGCTCCAAAGCTGTTTAATCAGATATTCAGGATTTATACTGAAATTTTTCATAATGTAAGTATGTCAAAATCATAAGGCCGGAACACATGACATGAAGTTTGGGTGAGTAGATATTTCAATTATATTGTTTCTTTTTTTGGTTATCCAATTTGGATCGACTTATTTGGATTTGCTTCCGGAGATTTATTTCATGTCGTTAATAGGTAAAATAATGCTCCCTATACAAAAACGACTTTGTTCCTTGAGTTCAAAGCTAAAACATCTGGTTAAGAATGTATACATAGAGCGTTACTTAATTATCATAACTTTTGGATTTTGGCCATAAATATTTCAACTGTTGTGAATAAATTGCACGTACGTGTTGTCTTGAAGGATTAAAAAAATGTTTATTTGTTTTTAGCAGATTTTACAACAATGGTTACTATGGAAAAGTAGGAGGAATAAGCACAAGAGAAATGAACTTACTAGAGGTGGACTTCTTATTTGGAATAGGTTTTCAATTAAACGTGACTCCCACCACCTTCCACACCTATTGCTCTTATCTCCACACTGAGATGATGCTGCTCCAAATCCCAATGCCTCTCAAAATTGGCATCAATGACGATGAATCCTCCCCTCATGAGTTAATCGTTTCATAAATAATACAAAAATTATTGGACTAAATTTTGTCACTGGGTCAAAATTCTATAGTACTCCTTGGTCGGCCTTATGATCAAGTTGTGAACAACAATCTTTGTGGATTTTTGAACGTTTCATTAATGAGTTTTGCTGCATAATCGAATTTTCCTTAATTAATTTGAGATTTTGGGTTCATCTTTTTGTTAGTACTGAGGAAAACCTTTCACTATCTATGATAAAGAACAAGTAACTTGAAACATCATAAGACGTAACATACTATGACATTGAAAATTACGGTTTAATATATTAGCAGGACAATGAAGTTCTTCAACTAATTCTTGTCGAATAAACTAGTTACGAAGATCCCGTGTAGCCCAATAATTATTTATGAATTTATCTTTAAATGATATAAGTAAATGCTAATAAATTTTCTCATTAAGTGTAAACTTAATATCTAATAAATATATTATTAATATTGATTAAATTTTAAATTTAATGGTTAAGTAATTTTACATTTTTATATGTATATTTGTAGTAATTCCTTTTTGACACAAATATAATCATGGAAAGATATTAAAATAGTCATTTAATTTTATTTGTCCAATTTAAAGAGAAATTTGTTTAGTCCTAATTTCAGTATTACTTAAAATAACTGATCAGGGTGATGTAGTGAAATCATAGTTAAAGTAATTGAAAAATTATTTAGCGACAATATTGCAAAATTGTAGTTGAAGCAAGCAGCTGCCTTAAAAATATTAAATTAAAAAATCCACGAAATATTTTTATGGGCCCCACATAATATATAAGAAGAAGCAGTAGCTCAAACAGACAAGTCGACGAAGAGGTGTTTGTTGATCGTGTAACTCCCTCTTATTATATAAGAGAAAATTTAATGAAGTTGTCATAGTAATTTTTCTTATAAAAACAGAACCTGGAGAGCCACAATATTAAGACATCTAACTTTTCTGTTTCCTAATGACTATTTCTTCTTGGATCACATAAGGCCATTTGGATTTAAGGACCACAGTAGAAAATCAAAATCAATGTTAGCTTTAAGATTAAAGTGGAGTTGAGAAAAGTGGAGCAATCAAAATCCAAAAGGATCCCATCTTTTGTTTGCTAGTTTGTATTTAGAAATTTATTTCGCCCTTGAATGATTGCTATATGTCGTTACTAATTTGAATTTCCAAAATTGTCTTTTAAAAGGGCAACAAAATCTTCACATAATATGTTACTTGTATATCATGTGTATATCACATCTATATTATGAAAAGCTTTTCTAAGAAATTTTATCTGAAAAGTTTGACTCTATTGAAATGTTTTTATTTATATGCATTGTTAGGATAAAGAATATTGAAATTTCATTATATTTTAATATGTCACATAACGAATCTTATGCTTAGCAGAAGTTTTAGTGCACAGAATTTGCCCTTTTCTTTTAATTTATATGGTGATCTTATATTCAAGGTGACTCATGAAGTGAATATAAAAGGAAAAATCGATATACAACTCATATTCAAGCAAGGAAGTTCCACATATTTTGAATTCTAATTCAAAGAGACCAGGAGATGGTGATGATATCCTCCATTGTATTAGAGTGGGGTTGGTAGAAAAGAGGATTGTATTTGGTACAATCCGAATGACTTGTCAAGACAAAGGTAATTTTTATAGAGTAATGGTTAAATCAATCTTGTTGTATGGAGCAGAGTGTGGACCAATCAAAAATGCGGACGTTCAAAAGATAAATTCAATAGAAATGAGGATGCTCAGATGCATGTGTAGGCACATTACGATGGACACAATCAGAAACAAAGTTATTTGTATACTAATAGAGTATTTTTCCTAAAATGAGTTCTTTCACGAAGAAGAAGACCATACTAATTTGTTCTGACTAAAATTCAAAATTCAAAATCAAATATGCAATCTAATCTGAATAATTTTACTCTTTTTAGTCGTCAAGTTAGTTTGTATAAAAATTTTAACGGGTCTATTGATTATATATATATTTTGAATTTATATTTAGAGAAAATGTTGTGTCTGATTATATGGTCGAAATATAATTTTTTGTGTTCGTCATTAGGGAGTTCATATTGAATCTGTAATATCTAAACATATATTTGAGGCTCGTATTCGTTATTTTTGTAGAAGTATATTTTTGAAGTTATATATTAGTTATATATTTTTGTTGTGATTATATACATAATTATAATATGTATATGGATCTGTTAACTTGTATATGATGTCAATGTACATTATATTTTTTATAGTGACTGTATATTTGTTATCATATGTGTATAAGTACAATTATATTTTTAAATATATATATACAAATGGTATATGCATATGTGAAAGAAGGTGTTAATCTATATCTAATTTTACGTAATATGTTATATTTGTATATAAATGTATATACAAATACATATGTATATAAGAATGCTATATAGAATTATTTTGTATATATATATATATATTTGTGTATACCAATAGTTAATTATATATATCTTGATAGCTATATAAATTTAAAATCTATACAGAGAATTTCATACAAAATTGATTAATACAAAAATGCAATTGTATATAAATTAAATTTATACATAATAGTTGGTGTTCCCGTGGTCTATTTACATATGTGTATAAGTTACTGATTTTGTGTATGTATATAGTTGATCTTCTTCCTTTGTTGTAGACTATAATTTTTTAATCCCAGATCGACAAGAACAACAATCACAATTAGAATTTCCCATTGAAATGACTAGTAGTACGACTAGACCAAGAAAAAGAAGAAAAACAGCAACAAAAAAGAACGACGAAGAAATTGAGAATTAAAGAATTACACACATTGTCGTCAAACGAAATCATCAAAAATAGACGAATGAGTAACTCTTTATTATCCATACGCTCGTGCTTGAATCTTATGTCCAAAGAGCGAGATTCCTTTTTTTCCAGTTAAAACCAAAAAATAAAGAACAAATCAAAGATATTTATTACCATGTCGAGTTGTACAGGACAATAAAATCGAAGAATAAAGATAAAATTTTATAAAATTATGAAGAAAATGCAAACACATACAAACCTAATGACAATAGATTGCAATGAGGGAAAAGCATAGTTTGGGAGGATTTGGGGGAATGAACGATTTGGGATGAAAGAGAAGATTTGAAAATAAAAAAATTAATATGGTTGAAATAATTAATGAACAAAATCATTTAATGAAAAGAAAAGATATAATAACTAGTAGATGTTTGCTAATACGAGTAATTATTCCTATAAAATATGAGTAAGAGTTGAATGTTTTATCCATTTTCACCTTATTTATTTTTGACCAATTCACATTCAATTTAACCTATTCCTTTACCATTCCTAATAAAAATATTTATTTTATTCCAGGGAATATGAAAGTCAATGTTTTTAAGGGTTAAAAGAAACTGGTCAGGACAGGCAATTATGTTTCAAAAATGGGCTAGTGAAATTTAATTTAATTCTGAATTAAAAAAAGTAATTTTTACCAAACTACACCACTTATGTTTTCATATTCTCAATAAATCATACCCATTTTTAAATATTACAAAAATTCATCATTTAGTCTTTTATTTGAACAAAAAGTGATACATGTCTCGTCTTCTTCTTTTCCATCTGACACATCAATTATACCCCTATATGTCTATTTTTTCGCCCTCGATTCACTCCCTTTTTTTGGAGGCAATGATCTCATTAATTGTCAATTCTAGAAAATCATTACTCATTAACTATGTAATCTCCATTTTGAACCCTTCAGATGAACGCATCTCTTTTTTTATTTTGTTCAAACTTATTCTTGAGTTTGTAAGTTCCATTCGAAACTGAAGAAGACGAAGAGGAGGAAGAAGATGACGAAGAAGAATAAACAGAACAATTTTTTTTCGGATACTCTCAATTCTTTTCTCTTCTCAATATTCTGATTTCTTCACATTTTTGAAATCTTTTGTGAGTAGGAAGAAGATGATGAAGAAGAAGAAATAAAGGCAAAATGGAAAAAGACGAAGAAGAGGAAGAAGATGACGAAGAAGAACAAACAAAGACGGATTTTTTCGGATACTCTCAAATCTTTTAAGATTATGATTTCTTCATATTTTTTTAATCTTCTGTGGGTCCTCCGTTTGACTACATTCTTGTAAAGTTATAACAAATGGTTCAAGGAAAATGTTTCCTTGAACAATTTCTTTGGGAATTTGCAAAATCTTGATCATCATCTTCATCTGGGTTACTATTAAAATCGTATTTGTACCATGTACCGATAATCGATAAGTATCGTGTATATCAAATGATCACTACATTGCTCATATGTTTGTATAACCCATGTATCATTCTAGATGATTTATTTAACTTAATATCTTATTGTACCATGTATCGTCTTATAGGTAAGTATCGTGTATACCCAATGATCACTACATTGCTCATACATTTGTACAACTCATGTATCATTCTCGATGATTTATTTAATTTAATGTATGATCACTACATTGCTCATACATTTGTACAACCCATGTATCAAGATTTGCTTCTCATTTTCAAGTTTGATTCATCAATGAACCGTCAATTTTCATTCTTTTTCTTTTTTCTTCACATAAACATTTTAGGAGAACAATTTAAATTTTTTGAAGAAAATCAGTTAGGATCAAATTAATGAGTTTGAATGATATTTTAATTGCATGAATCGTGGGAATGTATAATTGAATGACCTTATTTTCGATAAAAAATAGCAATGACTGTGTTTTTATTAACTTGATAATTGATTGAAATTTGATTATAATACGCATAAGTTTGGGATCATGTATCATAAATAGTTTTAACTTTGTAGAATCTGAAAGTTTGAAACTTGATACAATGAATCTTGATTAAAAAAAATGATAAAAAGAATCAAACTTGATATGAGAAAATTAGAAGTATAAACTTGAACATGATACAAGTGTAATGCACGATAAAATTATCAAAATGTCCCTAGAATGAAATTGTACACATAACGCGTCTTCTCAAGCTCTGATGGAAATTTCAGTACCAGATTTACGATCAGAACAAAAAACTAGGTGGGAAAGTGATCTCGACCTGATTTTAGAGCAATCGGATCGAAAAATAATTTTTTAATTAGAAAATCAAGACAATTGGGGTACACGATGGGACCGTGACAAGCTCTGGTCGCGGATCCACACTTATATTTTTTTTAATTTTTCGACGGGGATTGGATTTTGAAAAATACACAAGTGCGTGATAATTATGCGTCCCGGACCTGTTCCACCAAAGTTCAAAATTTTACATCTTTTGAGGGGCATTCTAGACTTTTTCTCACCCCTTGTAGACTTAACCCACGATAAATACAAGTCATTTTTTGGCTAAAAAGAGTTTCAAAAAGCTATTCTAAAGCCCCTTACGCAAAAGCTAAGTAGAGACTTTGAGCGAAGAAGAGGAGAAAGAGTTAGGGTGCAAATGATTGAGGCTAATTTCTTGAGGAATTGATTATTAAACTCCATACCAGGTATGTAAGGTTATTAAAGTGTTAGACTTGTTCATCCACATGCCCTGTCATTTACTTAAGTCGAGATTTTGAGTATTAATTGCATTCTTTAAAACTTATTATTCATAAATCTTGAATTCTTGTACAGAATTGAATTTCTTAGATATATTTGAGTCGAATTATGAGTTGCATCATTGTTACTTCGAGTTATGAATGTATTTCACCTGATTGATACATAAACCCTAAACTTAGCATTTTCCTTACTTACTGATTACTTGAAATTGTGAACCCAATCTTTCAAATTATGTAATGTGATCCTGAGAAGTAGATGTTCTTGCTTCATGTATGTTTTATTGCTTTATGTGTGCATGTAATGAGTATCTATCATGTCATTTATGTTGAGCCTGCTAATATGATATCACTTGACCGTAATTCATAGGAATCCTGTATGATGTGGATTAGAGTCTTGAGTTGCATTGCATGGACGATGGTCCTAAGTTATTGAGTTATTGAGTAATTGAGTTGAGCTATTGAGACTGAGCAGACATGTCTGAGATTAGTCGAAGAGATGAGTTGAGCTAATTTCTATAAACATGATTTAGTCTTGGAAGGAGCATTGAGCATCGAGTTGGGTGAGGAGAGTCACCCCAGAACTACGTTGCCAATGTAGGATGGTCGCACAGGATAATTCTGGTGGCCCAAGTCCCCATGGAGAGACCCTCTCTTAGGATCCAAGAGAGAGGTAGAGGTTGACGCGTCCTTTTCCGTGGAAAGTTAAGGATTGGTGAGGCAACAATGTCATATTCATTGTATATCACCAAAAGACATGATGGTGTGAGTTATGTCAGTGAGAGAATCTTCCAAGCAATACCATATCATAAATTTTTTAACTAAGTTCCATTTAAACACTAAGTCTATTTCTAAAGCATGATTTCAAACTTAAAACTTGCATGATTTATTTAAGTTGAGGTATGAGATGAAGACTTGAGCTTTGAGCTGAGTTGATGATTGGTTTGAGCCTTATCTGTTTACTTTAGCTCGTTTACATAAAATACATTCCATGTACTTATGTCATTTGGCACTGCATCATTTCATGATTCAGATTCAGCAAATAAAGGACTATAACAGACGCGCCGTTGAGGTTTAGCACCCTATGTCCAGACAGTGGTGAATCCTCCCCTGCATTCGGAGGATACCCTTTACTCTCTTCTTTACATTTTGAGTTAGTTACTTGAATTTGTGGTAGTCATAACTTATCGTGGTACCTTCTAGATGTTTAGAGTAGAGGCATCATAGACTTTGAGTGAAGTATTCTTGAGTGTTTTCCTGTTCAGACTTGAACTATTTTGAGAAACTAATTATAATATTTTTGTCTTTTCTTTAATGCTATCATTGAGTATTCTTCCACTGTTGAGTAAGATGTGACAATGAGACCAAGTGGTTCACTCAGGGACTAGCAATAGTCTTTGAGTGTCAGTTGTGTTTCCAAGGAACCCTCCCCGGGTATGACAAACTTGGTATCAAAGCCCAAAGCTCAAGTGTCCTAGGGAGTCTATGAAGTTATGTCTAGTAGAGTCTTATTTATAGGTGTGCTGTGCACTATACTTCATAAACAAGAGGCTATAGAACATTAGGAAGTGTTAACCTTCTTCTATGATCCGAGTTCGTGCATATAGTTTAACTCTATGAAAACTTTTCCCTAATTCATGCGTAAACTTGAACATGATACAAGTGTAATGCACGATAAAATTATCAAAATGTCCCTAGAATGAAATTGCGTTATACGTTTGCAGAATATGCCTCCAAAAGGAACTGCTGGCCAGAGAGATGCCTCAGCCCCAACCGCTAAGAATTCCCAATCAGATGTCCCTATTTAGACAGAGACAAGGAGACGGGGTTGACCTGCCAGGGCTGCTGAGGTCCCACAGGCGCCCCCTGCACAGCCACAATCGGCTCCCACCTCAGAGGTAGTGTTTAGGAGAGCCATTACCATGATCACTCAACTAGTGGCCTTCCAGGGTAACAGTCAAGGTCCTCAGGCTCCTAGTTCCAGCTCACAGGAGTCCACTGCCGCAACCCGACTCAAAGACTTCTTAAGAATGAACTCGCTAGTATATACGGGATCGAAGGTTGAGGAGGACCCACAGAATTTCATCGACGAGATGTATAAGATGTTGAGGACCATGCATGCTAGTGGGATTGAAAGGGTTGAGCTTGCCTCCTACCAGCTTAAGGATGTGGCGAATATTTGGTACAACCAGTGGGAGGATAGTCGTGGTGAAGATGCTGAGCCTACTGAGTGGGACGAGTTTGAGAGTGCTTTCCTCGATCACTTCTTTCCCCACAAGTTGAGGGAGATAAAGATTGACGAGTTCGTAAACTTAAAATAAGAGGGGATGACCATCAAGGAGTACAATCTAAAAATTATTAAGTTGTCGAGGTATGCTTCAGAGATGGTCCAGGACATGCAGGCAAGGATGAGGAAGTTTGTGTCAAGATTAGGCAGACATGTGAAGAAGGAACGCAAGGCAGCATTACTGATTCTGGGCATAGACATTACTAAGCTCATGGTTTACACCCAGCAAACTAAGGAGGATAAGAAAAAAGACAGAGAAGAGCATATGAGCAAGAAAGTCAAGTTAACTGGGCACGAGGCTAACTAGCACAAGCATGATAAGGGGGACAGGTCTTACTTCCAGAAGAGACATTCGGGGTATGCCCTATCATCAGTCAGTGCAGCTACTCCAACTGCCAGGTATGATCAGAAATCACAGGCTCAGTCGAACTTTAGAGCACAGGGTTCACAAGTCAGTGTGATGACAAGATGCATTTAGGGGAGTGCAGGTAAAGAGGAAATGGTTCCTATAAGTGTGACTAAATAGGCCACTTCCTGAGAGATTGTCCACTTTAGGCAATAAGATCCAATATTTTACTATGATGCCGCCACCTAGAGGTAATCAGAAGGGTGCCACACCAGAGACAAGCGGAGGAACGAATCATCTCTATGTAATGGGGAATAGACAGGACCAAGAGGTTGCACCTGATGTTGTGACGGGTATGCTCCGAGTCTTTACTTTCAATTGTTATGCTTTGCTTGATCCAGGGGCGACAGTGTCCTTTGTAACACTATATATAGCTAGAAAATTTGAGATTTCTAAAGAGTGTTTACTTAAGACTTTCCCTGTTTCCACTCCTGTTGGGGAGTCTATCATAGCCATGAGAGTTTATAGAGATTGTGTAGTGTCTATCTATCATAGGGATACTCTTGCTGATCTGGTTAAGTTAGAGATGATTGACTTTGATATAATTTTTGGGACGGACTAGATGCACACCTGCTATGCCACTGTTGACTGTAGAACCTGAACCGTCAAGTTTCAGTTTCCCAACGAACCTATTATAGAGTGGAGAGGATATTCTATTGCACCTAAGGGCAAATTTATTTCTATGCTAAAGGGTGCATCTACCACCTCGTGCGAGTCAAATCTGATGATGTTGAGCCTTCTACTCTTGAGTCAGTCCCGATTGTAAATGAGTTTTCTAAAATATTTTTTGAGGATCTGCCTGGAGTCCCTCCCGATAGGGAGATTGACTTTGGAATTGATGTTCTTCCCGATACCCAGCCTATCTCAATTCCACCTTATAGGATGGTCCACCCTGAGTTGAAAGAGTTGAAGGAGTAGTTGGGGGACTTGTTAAAGAAGAGATTTATCAGACTGAGTATTTCTTCTTGGGGTAATCCTGTTCTATTCGTACGGAAGAAAGATGGGTCTCTTAGAATGTGCATAGATTACAGGCAACTGAACAAGTTCACAGTTAAGAATAAATATCCTCTCCCAAGGATAAATGATTTGTTTGACCAACTTCAGGGTGCCTCTTGTTTCTCAAAGATAGACCTCATATCTGGTTATCATCAGTTGAAAGTAAGGGAATGTTATATTTCAAAGACAACTTTTAGTACTAAATATGGCCATTTTAAGTTCTTGGTCATGTCATTTGGGTTGACTAATACACCTGCAGCCTTTATGGACTTGATGAATAGAGTATTCCGATTGTACCTTGATATGTTCGTGATTGTATTTATTGATGACATCCTGGTATATTCTAAGGATGAAGAGGTGCATGCCAACCATCTTAGAGTGATTCTTCAAACTCTCAAAGACCATGAATTGTATGTAAAGTTTTCAAAATATGAGTTCTGGCTCAAGTCAGTGGCCTTCCTAGGTCATGTTGTCTCAGGTGATGGTATTAGAGTGGATGCCCATAAGATTGAAGTAGTTAAGAACTAGCCCAGACCGACCTTGCCAACAGACATAAGAAGTTTCTTGGGGTTGGTAGGCTACTGCCATAGATATGTTGAGGGTTTTTCTTTCCTGTCGGCACCATTGACCAAGCTAACTCAGGATAAGGTTAAGTTTCAATGGTCTGATGAATGTGAGAAGATTATTCAAGAGTTGAAGACCTGACTGACTATAGCCCCAATTTTAACGATGCCCAATGGGATAGAAGACTTTGTAGCATATTGTGATGCATCCAGAGTCAGACTAGTTTGTGTATTGATGTAAAGCGGGAAGGTGATAGCATATGCTTTTAGACAACATAAGATTTATGAGAGGAATTATCTGACTCATGATCTCGAGTTGGCAGCAGTGGTACTCGCACTTAAGATCTGGTATCACTGTTTGTATTTAGTGCATGTAGACATGTTCACTGACTATAAAAGTTTACAATACGCCTTCAGTTAGAAAGAACTTAACCTGCGGTAGAGGAGGTGACTGGAGTTGCTCAAGGATTATCACATGATCATTCTCTACCACCCAGATAAAGCTAACATTATTGTTTATGCTCTTAGCAGGTCGTCAATGGGTAGCACGACCTATATTGAGGAAGGAAAGAAAGAGATAGTGAAAGAGGTACACAAATTAGCTCTATGAGGAGTCCAGCTCCAAGAAAATAATGAGGGAGGAGTTAATGTCCAAAGTGGGTCCACATCATCCCTTGTGGGAGAGGTGAAGGAGAAGCAAGATCTAGATCCTATCATACTCCAATTGAATGAGGTCGTCCACAAACAGAAAGTGGTAGTCTTCTCCAAAGGGGCAGATGGGGTGTTGAGATACCAAGGCAAGTTATGTGTTCCTAATGTTTGTAAGAGAGAGAATCATGGCAAAAACACATAGCTCTAGGTATTCTATTCATCCTGGCTCTAACAAAATGTACCACGACTTGAGGAAAATCTATTGGTGGAGTAGGATGAAGATGGATATTGTAGAGTTTCTTTCTAAGTGCCCGAATTATTAACAAGTCAAAGTTGAGCACCAACTACCATGTGGATTGGCACAGAACTTTGAGATCCCTGAGTGGAAGTGGGAGATGATTAACATGGAATTCATCACTGGTCTACCGAGGTCTCGAAAATAGCATGACTCAATCTGGGTGATCGTGGATAGGATGACCAAGTTGACCCATTTCTTAGTAGTCAAGACAACTAATACTACTGAAGAATATGCCCAGTTATACATTCGTGAGACATAAGTATTCAGATGGCCCCTTATGAAGCTTTGTATGGAAGAAGATGTAGATCACCAATTGAGTGGTTTGAGGTCAGTGAAGTGGAGTTGATTGGGCTTGATCTTGTCTACCAGTCCATGAAGAAGGTAAAGGTTATTAGAGAGAGGTTGAAAATAGCACAAAGTCATCAAAAGTCTTACATGGATGTGAGAAGAAGAGACTTATAATTCAAGGTAGATGATTAGGTGTAGTCATAAGATTTGGTAAGAAGGGAAAGTTGAGTTCGTGCTATATTGGTCCCTATAAAATTGTGACGAGGATTGGAAAGGTCACCTATAAGTTAGAATTTTCTTCCGAGTTAGATGGGATCCATCTGGTATTCCACGAGTCGATATTGAAGAAGTGTTTGGAAGATTCTGTTTTGGCGATCCCTGCTGAGAGTACTAGAGTAAAAGATAGCCTTTCCTATGAGGAGATTCATCTCTAAATTTTTTACCATCAAGTTCGTAAGCTGAGGAATGAGATAGCCTCCGTTAAAGTTCTGTGGAGGAACCAATTCATTGAGGAAGTTACGTGGGAAGTTGAGGACGCTATGAGAACCAAATACCTGCAACTCTTTATGCCAAATAACAATAATATCGAAGGTAATGTTCCTATCCTTAACTTAACTGTTGTTACCATTCTTGAGTTGATGTGCCTATTCATGAGTCTGAGTAGAGTTTATGGAGGTTGAGGAAGAGTTTAGAGTCCGAGTTGTCGAGCGAGTATTGGGAGAAGTCCCGAGTCCACTCATGCTTTATTACCACCTCTACTCATCATTCAAGGACGAATAATCCCAAGAGGGGGATAATGTAATGCCCGGTGAAATTACCAAAATGTCCCTAGAATGGAATCCTACACATAACGCATCTTACCAAGCTCAGACGAAAAATCCAAGATCAAATTTACTATCAGCATGAAATACTAGGTGGAAAAGTGGTCTCGACCTAATTTTAGAGCAATCGAATCAAAAAATAATTTTTTAATTCAAAAATCGAGACAGTGAGGGTACGCATTAGGGCCGCGATGCAGACCTGTCATGGACCCATACTTATAATTTTTTCAATTTTTTGGACGGAGACTAGATTTCAAATATCGAGACAGTGAGGGTATGCATGGGGCTGCAATGCGCCCTGTTTGCGGAACCACACTTATAATTTTTTTAATTTTTCGACGGGAGTTGGATTTTTGAAAATACATAGGTCCCCGACAGGTCTGCGTCGCGGACCTGTTCTACCAAAGTTCAAAATTTTAAATATTTTAAGGGGCATTCTAGACTTTTTTCACCCCTTCTAGAGTTAACTCACAACCAATACAAGTCGTTTTTGGCCAAAAAGAGTTTCAAAACCTATTCTAAAGCCCTTTGCGCAAAAGCTAAGTAGATACCTTGAGCGAAGTAGAGGAGAAAGAGCTATGGTTCAAATGATTGAGGCTAATTTCTTGATAAATTGATTGTCATACTTCATACCAGGTATGTAAGGCTATCTAACATGTTGGACTTGTTCATCCACACGCCCCGTCATTTACTTGAGTCGATATTTTGAGTATTAATTGCATTTATTAAAACTTATGATTTGTAAATCTTGAATTCTTGTACAGAATTGAGTTTCTTGATATATTTGAGTCAAGTTATGAGTTGCAAAATTGTTACTTTGAGTTATGAATATATTTCACCTGATTGATACATGAACCCTAAACTTAGCATTTTCTTTGCTTACTGATTAATTGAAATTGTGAACTCAATCTTTCAAAGTAAGTAATATGATCCTGAGAAGTACGTTTTCTTGCTTCATGAATGTTTTATTGTTTTATGTGTGCATGTAATGAGTATCCATCATGTCATTTATGTTGAGCCTGCTAATGTGATGTTACTTGACCGTAATACATGGGAGTCTTGTATGATGTAGATTTGAGTCTTGAGTTGCATTGCATGGATGATGGTCATGAGTTATTAAGTTATTTAGTAATGAAGTTGAGCTACTGAAAACAGAGTGGACATGTCTAAGATGAGTCGAAGAGATAAGTTGAGCTAATTTCTATGAGCATGATTTAGTATTGGAAGGAGTATTGAGCACCGAGTTTAGTGAGGAGAGTCTCCCCAGAACTACGTTTTCAGTGTAAGATGGTCGCACAAGATAATTTTGGTGGCCTAAGTCCCTATGGAGGGACACTCTCTTAGGATCCAAGAGAGAGGTAGAGGTTGACGCGTCCTTTTTCATGGCAAGTTAAGGATGGGCAAGGCAACGATGCCATATTCATTGTATATCACCAAAACACATGGTGCTGTAAGTTATGTCGGTTAGAGAAACTTCCAAACAATACTTGAGTTGAGCATATCATAATTTTTTAACTAAGTTAAATTTAAATATTACGTCTATTTCTAAATCATGATTTCAAACTTAAAACTTGCATGATTTATTTGAGTTGAGGTATGAGATGAAGACTTGAGCTTTAAGCTGAGTTGTTGATTGGTTTGAGCCTTATCTAGTTACTTTAGCCCGTTTACATACAGTACATTCCACGTACTTACATCATTTGGCACTGCATCGTTTCATGATACATATTTAGCAGATAGTGAACTTCAGCAGATGCGCTGTTGAGGTTCAGCACCCTAAGTCCAAACAGTAGTGAGTCCTCTTCTGCATTCGGAGGATACATTTTACCCTCTTCTTTGCATTTTGAGTTAGTTCTTTGAATTTGTGGTAGTCATGGCTTGTCATGGTACCTTCTAGATGTTTAGAGTAGAGGTTTCATAGACTTTGAGTGAAGTATTCTTGAGTGTTTTCCTGTTCAGACTTGAACTATTTTGAGAAACTAATTATAATATTTCTGTCTTTTCTTTAATGTTATCATTGAGTATTCTTCCGCTGTTGAGTAAGATGTGACATGAGACCAAGTGGTTTGCTCGGGGACTAGCAATAGTCTTTGAGTGCCAGTTGTGTCCCAGGTACCCTCTCGTGGCGTGACAACAAGAAAATCTGAAGTTTTGCAACTTGTAATGAACCTTGATTCAAAAATTTTTTGATAAAAAGTATCAAACTTGATACAAGAAAATCTGAAGTATAAAGTTGAACTTGATACAATAAAATCTGAAGTTTAAAACTTGATACAATGAAATATAATACCAAAAAAAACTTGATATAATGAATCAAACTTGATACAAGGATATTAGAAGTATAAAGTTAAAATTGGTACAAGCAAATTTGAAAACACTTGATATATGCAACCTTCTAAGTATATATGATACATGATATTTTATTCGTGTATCATGCCCATAGTATCAAATTACTAAAAAAAATAGTTATTTTGATATGTAACAATCAGTAAATACAACTTCTTATACGTATAATCAAACATATCAGAACCTGCATCTAAATGAGATCTCAATCAAAAACTTATTCTGAATCTAATTTATTGTAAGAAAAAATTTATTAAACAAATGATTCAATGCATTGACTCCAAATACAATAAACTCCCATATTTTTTGGATACAACAAATCAAAGGATCAATTCAAAGAACCACTTGCAAATGACTCAGTTAATATAGATTAATTATTATTCAATAGTTAGAGAAACGAAACTTTTTAAATGTATGTAAGATAGTTTTAATTAAATTTTTCATTAATACTCATATGACTTTTGTATTTTTTAAAATTTAATATAAATGTCTATGTTGGCCAAACTTGGTGTATCAGCTTCCAAACCCATTAGACTTGAACAAAGTTTGCACAGTCTAATGTATCATGTGTCATGATACAATATTTATTTTGTAATATTCCTTGATAATGTATCATTTCACATGATACTTGACAATTATAATATACATGAGTTTATACTTTAGCAAATTTGCTGATAAATTCTACCAGTTATGAAAAAAAATTTCTTATTTGAGAATATCATATTACATGATACCTGGATAAAAACTTGCTTATAGGAGATTTATCATGTGTCATGATACAGTGTTGTTTATTTTTTAAAATCACTAGATACATGTTATATTACAACTCATTACATAAATACTTATGAATCAACCAGAATATTTATGTACCATAACTATATAAAAAAATGATTTAGCATGATTCATAGCGATAAAAATGTGAATCGTATTGTGTGTTACATCCAATTGTTGCAAGCACTGTACAAGTATCATTAACCATGATAGAATATCTATATTTATGCTAATTAATTCAATAACAAAGTAAGAAAACATAAATTATATGTATGTATCAGTTACACAAGTAATCGAAAAGATAAAGAAAAAAATGGCAACCCAGTTATATAATGACTCATACAGAAGAATATATTTATACATGATACAATAAGTCATGCAGTAAGTTAAATGAATTATCGAGAATGATACATGAGTTGTACAAACACATGAGCAATGCAGTTATCATTGGGTATACACGATACTTATCGATATAGCGATAGATGGTACAATAAGTCATACAGTAAGTTAAATGAATCATTGAGAATGATACATTAGGTATACACGATACTTATCGATATAGCGATAGATGGTACAATAAGTCATACAGTAAGTTAAATGAATCATTGAGAATGATACATTAGGTATACACGATACTTATCGATATAACGATACATTGTACGATAAGTCATACAGTAAGTTAAATGAATCATTGGGAATGATACATCAGTTGTACAAACATATGAGCAATACATTGATCATTGGGTATACACGATACGTACCAATATAGAGATACATGGTACAATAAGTCATACAGTAAACTCAATAAATCATGAAGAAGATCTTTCGATGTTTCTTTTTCATAAATCTCCATTAACAGTGGATCATGAACAATTTTGAATCTTATTTCATGAAATCCTTCCTCGTCCAAATAAAAAAATCTCGCCTCGAAACATCTTCACCTTGATTGCTTCAAACCCTTAGTTTCAGAATGTTAAAAATCGTACCTCGAACCCTTCAATTCAGAATGTTAAAATATGAAACAAAGATGAAGAAATCAAGTGATGAACAACTTCATGAGAAATTCAGACCTAAACTAGATTATGGATTAGAATTCATATTTACCAATGATGAACAACAAAATCGAAAAGGAAGACAGAGAAATAGAATACTTCAGTTTTCTTCACATGAATTTGCGACAAAATAGGTACATACCTTTTAGCATCAAATCTCTTTACAAGCATTCATCACTCTTTCTCTACAACTAATTGATTTTTTTGTCTACAACTTCTTTGATTTTGCTATTTGTGCTTTTGAAAATGCCCTCCATCATGGAAGAAAGAACTCTCTGTCCTAAAAATGTACCATGCCTCTGAAAATTTCTCTTATGGAAAGAAAATTTTAAGAAAAATTTATTGGAAATAGATATCTATACATTAGCTAGTCAATTCATCATTAAAGTTTCCATAACTCTTTTCAACAAAGAGTATGTGTTTTTTTTTTATTTTTTATAAATATGTCAAACCAACAGTAAATAGCCTCATTTTTTGGGAAGAAAAAGAATGTTTTTAAAATGTATCACCACGTGATAAAAGAGTATCAAAAGATAACTTTGAGTATCAAAAGATAACTTTTTCCAAAGAAATTCTGTAATTATGAAAAAGGTGGAGACAATTTAAAATTTTCTCCTTTCACAATGGTAATTCTGTAAGTTTACTTTAAAAAAGAAACACATCATAATAAGTTATGTGACTATTTTAAAGAGTCAAATTTAACGCAGGCCCATATTTGGGCTATTAGTTTAAGCCTTTACGGATACCCATAAACTAAAAACAAACATTGATTTATTTCTAGACTAGATTATAAAAGATGGAATGGAAGTATTTTTTATGCATTAAGAATATTTTTAACCTTTTCAGATATAACTAACTAATGGAGGCCTTCTTTTTATATTCAACTTTTCTAAAAATCAAATAATTTGTGATTTGCACCACTAATGTATGTCTTTTTTTGTGACTTGCACCTTATTTTATTATTTTTTATGATTTGCACCTTAATCTTCTTATTTTCTTGGAAAATCACAAAAATCCATTTTTTTTTCAACAATTTTCAAAGGGTAAAAATAAAAAGTATTGAAAAAAATGAGTTTTTGTGATTTTGCAAAAAAATAAGAAGATTAAGGTTCAAACTAAAAAAAATAATAGAATAAGATGTAAGTTACAAAAAGGGCATAGGAATGCAAATCAGAAATTACTTCTAAAATCCTAACGCTACTTTTGCACAGAAGGCAATTTCCTTCCTTTGCGACTTTTCACCAATTCTTTCTTCTTCAATTTTCTACTCAAAATGTCAAATCGAGAGTTCCTGCTCTTCTTTTTTTTCCTTATAGAACTTCTTTTTTATTTCTTTAGTCTCAATTTAGGTAACTCTCTTTGAGTAAATTATAAGAAAATCTTTTGAAAGGTATGATCTAAATCATTTCTTGACAATTTGTGTGATTATAAATCATTTTATTAAGAGTCTAATCTCCTGCTACGGTAACTTATGGTTGTAAAGTGCTATTTTATTGTACAGCTTCCTCTTCAACTCTAGCCTTTACATCAAAAGCACAGCAAATTAAACAAACAAAAGATTTGCTTGCATTGTCAAGGATATGACAAAGTCGACTTGGCCGCCAAACATGTGAAGCAAGTCCACCTAATCAGTTACAACCTCAGGATTAAGTACTCCTTCAAATGCCACTTTTTTCATTCTTCTTTACAGCATATACTACCCGTGCTCATAATCATCACACACTATTATTAAAAATTGGAAAGTAGCTCTTTCTATCACTACTCATACCCTACACTTCAATCTATTTGTATTGATTTAAAGTATAAGAGTTCAACTAACTAAAAAATATTATTATAAGTTAGCAAATCATAACTATTGTGTTGTTATTTATTCTGTATTTTTACTATTTTTATAAATTTTTATTTGTTATCCACTTTAGTCGTTCTATATCTAGTATTTTCTGCTTTTGGTGATGATATTTTTTGAGATGAGGGTCTTTTGAATATAACCTCGCTCTCTATATCTATGAAATTGTAGTAAGATCTGCGTATATTTAATCATCCCCAAATTCTACTTGTGAAATTTCATTGAATATATTATTATTGTTGTTGTTAACGAACCAAAACTATTCTTTGACAATCCAAATTATCCGTTACTATATGACCTAGAGAAACAAATTGAAACAGAATATGAAGTAACTCAATGTCTTTTTTCAAAACGACTTTGAGCATATGAAAACATTTATGTTATATTAATACATATACACCACATCAGCTATATTAATACATATACTCCTCTAGTAGCAGACATCAAACTGTAAATATTGCACGTACTTGGAGTCATAATACATATATTCCTATAGCGCACACCATACAAAGTTTTAATTTTACCCGTGGTGTTCGGGAACTGATGGTGAACCACCGCTTCCCGAACCATAACCACCACCGTGAGCGCCACCGCTTCCCGAACCATAACCGTAGCCCGAACCGGATCCGCTCCCTGAACCGGAACCAAAGCCCCAGCCTCGGGCAAATCCATTAGGAGACCGGCCCGAGCCGGAACCATAACCCCATCCTCCACCCGGACTTGAACCCCAGGCCCAATTATAATCCCAGTTAGGTCCATGAGCCGCACCACTTCCTGAGCTAGGTGACCCGGTTTCTGAGCTCATCTTTCTTCCGCCAGGGCTCAAGGCTAAACAACCGGTGGAGATAATAAAAAGAAAGAGAGCCAAATAGATAATTTTTGAGCTCATTTTGAAGCTACTAGTACAAGGCAATGATAATGTTGATGTTTTCATCATCTTTTCTAAAATAGATGTTATTTGAATGCCTTAGCCATATGCATGGGGGCTATATATAGTACTAGTTTTTAATTGATATTTTTTAAATGTAACAAAAAGAATATACATTTTGTAGTTTGACTATAGCATAAAATTTACGAAATTTAAAAAAAGAATCAATTTCCTAGTTCTAAGTTGAAATTATATTAAATATATTAAAATATTATTTAATTTTGTAATATTAAATATATGATATGAGAAACTAAAAATAATATTCTTTTTAAATAAACTAATGCTTTTTTAAATCAAAAGAGTAAAAAAATTAAATTGATTGATTGAGGCCCGGCGGGTATCCACTCGTGACACTATGAAGGGCGTGGGCCGTAGTGATGCACTTGGATGGTCTCCACATGATTTGCACCACCGCCCCTTCCTACTTTCGCAATTTAAAATTCACCACAAATTTCACCATGTCTTGCCCTTTAAAGCAATTACAATATCGTAGAAATTCCATCGTTATAAGGCCGTTTAAAATTGAATCAAAATAAGAAAATTATTAATTTATTAGTAATAAAGTATTAGTTTAATAATTTTGACGTTTGATAGTAGTTTTAATTTTTTTACGTCAAATTATTAATTTCTTAATGATTTGAGATTTTTTCTTAATAAATTAACTGATAATTAAATAATGAATTAGTAAATTATACTTGTACTATTCGATATCTAGAGTCCTTGATTCAAGATTTGCTTTTATTTTTAACTTTATTAAAATCTTAGTTAAAGTCTAAGTATTGTTTTTTAGTAAAATACAATCTATCAACTCATGTGCATGGTACATTTGGTTTGTCACCTTATTTTTAAGTATTTTTCAATGATTTTTTTTGCGTGCGAAATCTTAATAATTAAATTGATAACCAAATCAATAATAATGAATAATCGATATAACAATAAATTTATATATCTTAATGATGCTATAATAATTTAGCATCTCTATAAATAAATAAGCGATAAGTTGAATCGATAAATCATCAAATCAAACCGATCAATAGCATACCTAATTGTAACCAACATATTCATAAGTTTTTACTTGTACTTTCATTTTCAACTCTTTTTTTAGGCAATAAAGGTGAATTATTGTCATACGAATAAATAACAATTACATGTAAGAGCATCTATATCCTAATTATCAACAAGGTGGTACTAGTATAGTAGACCTCGAGTTTCAATTAGTTACAAATTCTTTACAATTATGATCCTTCATTGTTAGTACTCGCTCTTTGATAGTGTAGATTATCATCACACAGTCGTGCTACATATATAATTCATTTACCCATAAAATTCGTCTTCTTCATTATCATCCATATATATTTTCCCACCAAGACAACATTTTATGTTTAACCATCTTATTTCTTTGATTTGCATATGCTTTCCCAAGCTACCACCACTGCAGTTCTCCTCTTTCCTTCAAACACTCCAAAGATATTCTCTGCATTTTCTAACCACACTTTAAGGTAATAAAAAGACAACCCTCCCCCAAAATTATAGATAGAAAATAGGTCTGATATTTTTAGTAATCCTTTGACATAGTTAATTACCTTTGGTTTAAAAAATTTCTTTAGGGATGAGGGAAATCCTAAATATCTAATTGGAAATTCACTTGCCAATAATCTTGTTTTGACAATATATGTTACCCCAACCAAAAAAATACTTGAATTTTCAGTATTTGCTACCAACCCTATTACTCTTGAGAAATAATCTAAAGGTTTCTTTATTTTTTGTACTGACCTCTCATGTCTTTTACTAAAAATCATCACATCATCAACAAATATAAGATGGTGAAGGCCCTGCTTTTGATGGAATCTAAAATATGAAAGTTGTCGCATCTTCGTCAGTATTCTAGATTAATTCCTCTTCTTATCAAAATATCCATAGTTATTCCCACTTACTTCGATAGAGAGCAACTCGTGACAGAATTTTGATGGAAACACATATCCCTTCAATATTTCCTCCATGAATTCTCAACTTACCATATCATAAGTCAATTTTCATCATACATGCATGTAGGTGTAATGTCTCATTAGATCATGACATATAAGTACATTATCGACTAGTGACCTATCCTCCACAAAAGTTGCTTGTGTTTTGTTGATCAGATAAGGTAACACCTTTTTGAGCCTATCACATGATATCACTTTATACAACACATTACAATAGTAAATAGGTATGTCTTAACTAGAAGATAGATTATTTTTTATTATAAAAATCAGTTGCATTAGTTTGTCCTAGAGTTTTCCACTCTTCATAAATTCCATCACTGCATTAATAACATCTTCCCCAACTACATCTATATAGAATCCACTACCATAACCATCTGGACCTGCATTTTTTTTTATATCTTTCAATTCCTTTCTAGTAACTACAGAGTACCTGTTGTTGTACAGATAATGTATTTCCACTCCTCAAAATCATCCTTGTTTTTGTAACTAGTTCAAGTAAGAGTACCTGTTGTTGTACAGATAATGTATTTCCAACCTCTTTTCTTCATCTCTTGTTTCCTTTAGTTCATACTCATTTTTCTGAGTTTGATGCACTTTCCTACTGTTATGGAAGTGATCATGTAAAGAAGTGTCACTGAACCTTTTTTATTTTTGAACATCTGGTAATTTCTATCCAACAATAACCTTAACCAGAACTTGAGCGTAACTTAACCCTAGTTTCTTCTTTGTCAACCATTAGTAACTTACCAACTAGACTTCCTATCTTGCTTAGTCCTTCTGCACTCCAGTATTTGAAATCAAGTCTTGGTAATCTGATTCATATTGAAATAGTCAGGAGTTTCTCCTTCGAAAACTCCATTCAGAGTTCAGGCATTGGCTATCGCTGACTTATTATCAAAATGCCACCTTGCAGTACCTCCATTTTCCCTTCGCACCATAACAATTTCATTCTTTGTCTTAGATACTCTTTTTTATATTAATTAACTTCAAATATAAATATTCTCTTGCTCTCGTCGTTTAATTTGACATGATATTAATTTTAAAATAGGAATTTTTTTTTAAAATTTGTGGTCTAAAATATTATTATTATCCCAAGATAAAATGAAGGATTATTTTATTTGATGTTTGGCTAGAGGTATTAGGCAATCCTTGGATTATTTATCCCACCATTTATATCTGAGGAGTTGTTTGGTGTGAGGTACAAGGTATAATACTCCAAAAATTAAATGTAGAATTATTTTATCTCATGTTTGGTTGAAGGTATTATGTAGTCCTTCAATTATTTATCCCACCATTTTTGTTTAGTATGGAATCAGTTATCTCATATAATGGTGGAATAACTTAACCATGATAATTTATCCCGGGATTAATATCCTATGATAACTTGTTCCTAACCAAATGACCTATTAATGATGAGATAAGTAATCCCATATACATGATGGAATAATTTATTTTGGGATAACTTATCCCTAGATAATTAATCCGAGGATAAGTTGTTCGTAACCAAACGGTCCTCTAAAGTTGTATTGTTTCTAATTGTAATAAAATGACATTCTTTTTAGGACGGTCTAAAAAAACGTAGGACATAAAATGTGACAAAAATAGTAATTTATCTCCAAACGCCTATTGATTAGGGGTGTGCATCGGTCGGTTCGGTTTATATATTATTGGTTCAGTTTGTCGATTTTCGGTTTTTAAATATGCTAAACCAATAAAAAAATCAATAAAATACTTTTTATCGATTTTTGATTTATCGATTTTAAGTACTTAACGGTTGGATTTTTGATTTACTCGATAAGAATGATAATGAAAATTTACGTTAATAAAAAGCAGATAGAGTACTAAGACTATGTTTAAAAATTTACAAAAGCTATAATTAGTTAATTACAAACTAAAATACTAAAGTGGATAATTATTGTAAAGATTAAAATATGTAAAGTATTGTTATAGTGTCTTATTACTATTAAATTACTAATATTTAATTTTTACAAAGAGGTAAAATAGTAAATTATTATAGTATTATTGGGTAATAGGTTTACCCAATAACCCAATAGTAAAAATCAATATCAAACCGATAACCTAATAATCTTATTTTTTAAAAGTATTAAAAATTCGATAACCTAATAATTCAATAACAATAAACCAATAATATTTTTATTATCAGTTTATCGATCAACTCAATTTTTGCACGACCCTTACTATTGACACAGTTGCCCATTTGAATAATTGCCTACTTACATAGGCACATACATACCAGTCATATTGGCTATTGGCAGTGACATACTGACATTAGAATCCCAAAGAAAACTGACGTATTGGTGACATATTCTCACCCAGATTTCACTCAAAGCCCATAAAATTCTCAATTTAGTCCTCTGAAGCCGGAAAAGATGGCAGGTCGTCGGGAAGTCCCACATGCCACACATTTTCTATATGAAAATGATTTTATTTATTTATTTTCTCTGACTTCTTGAATGTGTGTGCTAAAATTGGTTTGAAATACATGGATCAGGTTATATCCAATATTTGAGAAAGATTGTAGGTGATTTGGATTGGTTTTGAGTCAAAACTCAAAGCCAAAATGAGACTATAATGATATATATCACCTGTGTAAATCATATATATCAAACAATATTTTCAATTTTATGTTCTTTTGGAGGTGAGTGGTTAGAGTTTTTCTCATACTGTTAGCTTAAAATTGTCAACTTGGTTCAAAAGAGGACGTTGAGCTTTTTTATATCTTGGAGGAGCCTGGTACCTAATTATATGTCAATTTCTCTTTTAACTAATTATCTTTTGTTTTTCACACATTTAAACTTGAATAATTCTCCATATTGATTCTATCCAGTGAAAAGATATTTTAAGAATGTCTCATAAATGAGAGAACTCCCCGAAAACAACTTCTCTACTTCTATGAGGTAGTGGTAAAGTCTGCGTACATCCTTCCCATACCCCACTGAGTATGTTGTTGTTATTGTCTTGTAAATGAGAGAACTACGATCTTTAATTCTGGAATTGAATCATTTCCTGGTATCTAAGAAGAATTCCATATTTATAGGAAGGAAGCTTAATTGGAATGAATAATAATTTTTCTTTTATGATTGATCGACATAAACATCAATAACTTCGAGTTAGAACAGTTTCTCCTCAACAAATAAGTGCTTAGACCACAAAAATCCTACTTAATGGATAGATAGTTGGAGAGATAACAAAACCCTGGACTTTTCATTACAAAACAAATAAACTAGAAAAAGATAAATTATTTTGTGAAAGAATATTTGGTCCTATAAAAAGCAAAATTTGTGCTTGTAGAAATTATCTAGTAATCGGAGATGAAAAAGAAGACCCAAAATTTTGTCAACAATGCGGAGTCAAATTTGTTGATTCTTGGATATGAAGGTATCAAATTGCCTATATCAAACTCGCACGCTTAGTAACTCATGTGTGCTATTTAAAACGTGTTCCTAGTTATATTCCGAATCTTTTAGATAAACCTCTTAAAGAATTAGAAGGCCTAGGATACCATGATGTGTAATTTGATCGAAAATCTGATTTTACAAACTCAAAAGGAGAAAATATCATCCTAGTCAATCCAAATGAGATGCCATGTAACTTGGAAAGATTTCCCAATCTTTGTCTTAATCAAATTGTTGTCTGAATATAAGGTTAAGTTAGAGCAATAATAATTATGTCTTTACGGGATATGTTTTATTGTTTTAAAACAATAATTGCCTATCGTGTTCTCCGTAGTTTAGGATGAAAAGAAAGAGCACAATTTCAACGTTATCATTTTCATTTGCATGAACTTACAGTATAAAGATTATTGTGTAAACCCAACTTTTGCAAAAGATAAGTGGATTAAGACTTTTAATGAGCCTGAAAAAATCAAACGTAAATAACTTTAGAACAAAAGGACCATCATCATGACAAACACAGTATATACTAAGATCAAGTGCTTTACTTTTTCAAAAACATGCATTGGATCTTAATTTTTGAAAAGCATTATATATACATTGCCACCATGCACTTATATATTGTCATTGGAGCTACCACCAATGGGTATGGTGAAATGATAAAAAATTATAACCTTTTTAAGAAAAAAAAAAAAGACTTTTGAAACTTGTGGTTTAAAATCATTCTTACTTATTTGTGTGGTTGAGAATCATTTCATTAAGGGTAAAAATGAAATTTAAAGGTAAAATATTTTCAATTTAAGTAAGGTGCCTTTTTGGGTCGAATCAAAAAGAAAAAAGTGTTACATAAAATAAGATAGAAAAAGTATTTTTTTTGTAATGATAAATCTCGTATTTGAGTCTTTAAAATAAAATTCTATTTAATAGGAATACAAGAAGAAAAGTAACAAACCTTTTATGATACTAATTCAAATCAATAGAGTTAATAATGATTTTTCACACCTAATATAATGTTTCAAACCAAGAAAAAAGTATTGAAGCTTTCGAGTGCCTAGTAATTGGATCCCATAGAAAATATCTAAGAGTATCTTTGAAATGTGATCCTTGAATCATCATGGCTACATATCAATGGCCTTTATACAATTACTACCAAATCCACAAATGTATTATGTATAAATGTGTGGTAGTACAATCTACTATCTACGAGTATAATACGTACAAATGAAGCACTAGGTGAGTAAATATATACGTATCAATTGTATATTTGTTCTCATTCTCTTTCACTTATGCTAAAATTCTCTATTATATAAAAATTTACAATGGTATTTGTTGATATACTTGTTACAAAGTGAATACACAATGAACGGATACAATTGATACAATCATTGATATAATCTGATACAGTTATATATTTTTTTTACACAAATGTATTCATTAATTCAAATTTTATTTCTTTGTGGCGGAGTCAGGATTTTCTTCAAGGGAGTTTAAGATCCGAATAAGTAGATACACGAACTAGTTGAAGGAGATTCGACATCTACTATATATACATAAAAAGATATTTTAATCATGTATAAATATTATAATTTTCCGTTGAAAGGGTTCGGACGAACTCCCTCAAGATAGTGTAGCTCTGCTCCTGGTATTCATTGTACAATCTGATACAACTTGATATGTTAATACAAGTGTATTCACTAATAAAAATCAATTATATCAACTGTATTAACGATACAATACGATACAACGAATACTATATGCATTCATCCTCTCTCACGTCTCTCTGCTATCTCTCCCAAATCTCACTTACCTCCCTCTTCCTGCTTACTTCTAGCTATAAATTAATCATAGTTAAATAAACTATAACTATAAATCTTTAATTAAGTTCAAATTATAATTTCTTTTTTTATCAAAGTTCTCTAAACTAAACTATACTTATCATAATATAGATACTTAAAAAAAAAATATTGTCACCATCATATATGCATAATTGAAGCTAATTCCTATCTGTTGCCTTCACGTAGTGGAGGATGATGAGTCCTAAATCGGGTAAATGCGTAATCGAAGCAAATTTCATTTTGCGTAGTATTTCCTCTCATTTTATACAATTTTTGGAATTTCGAGATTTGAATAAATTTATTTTTAATCGTAATTAATTGTTTAACTCTTACAATTTAAATTATATTATATAAATTAAAACGAAAAGAATATTAAAGCAAATACTCCCTTCATTTGAAAATAAACAATTATTGGAACATAGCACTCTTTAAGAAAAAATATTAAGACATTAATTAGACATTACTTTCTGATTTTACTCTTTTAAATTATTCTTTACAATGACTAAACATTGACTATGATAATTACTTCCAATGCTAACTATAAAATTTCTTGAACTCATTACTTAGAAAATAATTTTTTTTAGAAAAAAATCATAAAGATTGAACGATTATAAAGATTTTGCCGTATGAAAAGTTGGAAATTGGAAAGGATAGGAACAGGGAATAAATTGACTCATTAAGTTTTAAATTTTAAACTTTTAATTGTTAACAATTTACCTGATAATCAAACTGATAAAGGTCAATAACCGATAAATTAATATCTTAATGATTCATTAATAATTTAGCATATCTACAAGCTAATAATCAATAAATAAAATTAATAATATTTAAAATCAAATCGCATCACCCAATACACAATGGATAACTAATTAATAAACACATCGCTTTCTGTGGTGCAATCATAGCACTCACTTGGATTTCAAGAAATGGAATTAAAAGGCCAAAACTTTATGCTCTTCTACCTGTATTCTTGGTACTACTAATACAACTACTCTGTATAGTGGATAGAATTTTTGGACCTCAAAAGCAATCATACCACTACCACACCAAAGAAAAGTTTTAAAATATCTAAAAAGGCTACGTGGGATCCTGACACGTCTACATTCTTTTCATAATATCCCATGGTCTTGTTAACAAAATATCCAATGTTTTTCCTATTATTGTCCTAATGCTTCCCAAAACCAGAAAAGCTTTCAACTAATTTTATCTCCATAAATGCTTCTGAAAATTACATCTTATTCTACTCTTGGATTTTATTCATGATTTAGTTCAGACAAAAGAGAAAAGAAAAATCGGATCACCTACAATCTACTAT
>DF360568.1:13029-34442 GCA_000787875.1 Solanum virginianum
CATCTCCAACACACAAATCAGAGGGTAGGATGGTGAGCCGACGTCCCGGTAGTCACAGATCCTACAACAAATGTGGCTTAGAGCCACCTAGATAGAAGGCCCAATCACAGCATAACTCAGACTAAGCAAAGCCGGCCCTTGGGCGAAGCCGACCCCGCCGTATCCAACCACCTTCGAAAATATATATATACACATAGTATATTACGGACGAAAAGCCGGCCCTTGGGCGAAGCCGACCCCGCCGTATCCAACCACCTTCGAAAAAAAATATATATATATATACACATAGCATATTACGCACGACCATAACCGGCCCAGGAACCGGTGCAAGCACCAAAGCATTACACCTATTCCATTGCCTTGCCCACTCTCCCTTGTGCATACTTCAAATGCAGCTTCCATCAATGATCCCCAACAACAATGCTAATTCCATGGATCTACTCCACAGTGCGTAGTTTTCTGGACTTGTTAATTTCGACCAATCCAAAGAGTTCCAAGAGTATCTGAAAGCTGCAAAAACAGTGGCGGTGTATAATCCAGTCGTAATATCTGAGTGTTTCCACTCTAAGGTAATTATGAATTTGCCATCTTCTTCAATCTATCCAACACTCAAAATTCACTTATCAAGTAACAAGGTCCAACAAAAGATTAAAATTATCTATGAGAATGGTGCACAACACACCGATAAACAAGACTCTACTAGACACGGTCTGTGGACACTTCGAGGACAAACTATTATGATACCACTCTATCACGTCCCAACCTATGAGCCGTGACTGGCACCCGTTTGGGCACCCCAAATCATTTTACAAAAACAAATTCCAAAAATAAGCTACTATTTATTTTAGAAAATTTCGGCAGAGTTTCTTCTATTTTACTGACTAGCCACCTGAAATAGAAAGAAGTACATAATACAAAGACTTACTGATAGGACCCATACTCACAGACTGTCCACAGACCTCTAACACAGACAAACTGAATCATACATACCAAAATGTAGATAATACAAGATAAGTGTACCGAAAGTAGCTCTGAAGTAAAAGAGCTCTTCAACCTGCAACTGAGGGCCTAGGCTGGAGGCCTGCTATCCTATATGAATGAACCTGTGGGCATGAAGCGAAGTCCCCGAAGAAAGTGGGTCAGTACGAAGGACGTACCGAGTATGTAAAGCAGAAAGTACACGTGAATATCAGCATAGCAGACTGAACATAGACATAAAAAGTACATATAGTTATCAGAGTGGCAAATGCTCTTATATATAGGGTGTACATTTAGTTATCAGAATAGAAAACTAAACATGGACATAGGATGTTATTTTCTTGCAAGTGTCAAATTAGCGTTGTAGCTTGTTTCCAGGAGTCAAAGAAATACTTGTAAGTGCCAAATAGACCGAAATGATGGTGACCTCCAAACATGTGCCATACCACAGCATCACACCAGATAGTTCAAATCTCGACATCTCTAACACACAAATCAGAGGGTAGGATGGTGAACCGACCTCCCGGTAGTCACAGATACTACAATAGATGCGGCTTAGAGTCACGAAACAGAGGGCCCAATCACAGCATAACTCTAACTAAGCGAAGCCGGCCCTTGGACGAAACCGACCCCGCTGTATTTAGAGCACCCAGACAGAAGGCTCAATCACAGCATAACTCCAACTAAGCGAAGCAGGCCCTTGGGCGAAGCCGACCCCGCCATATCCAACCACCTTCAGAAATATATATATATATATATATACACATAGCATATTACGCACGACCATAACCGGCCCGGGAACCGGTGAACGAATATATATAGAGGCCCGAATAGAATAGAAAAGATCAAATGTATAAACAAACCATTTCTCAACTTTAACTTGGTAGTAATGTTACTTTGCAAATCCCAACGTTAGTATATGTCCATATTCGGGAAACAAATTAGTAGTTACAATCATTTTTCTCTTTCTAGAAGCCAATAGAGTACTTATATCCTCAAGTGGTTCAAAGTTGGTAATTATGGGGGTTCATACTGAATTACGTGGATTTCATGTTACTAAAGCTCATATTTGGAGACAATTCATTAATCAAATCAAACTACTCCCTTAAAGTTTATTGCCAAGCTTATCTCTCGGGCTTCCATGTTGTCATGGATTTGTAGATTTATGGACTCTTTGTGAAGAATTAAAAAGGACCATTATACCAAAAAAAGTTCTTTCTTAAGTTCAAACTTAATTACATGATCAAAATTGAGAAACAACCGTACTTATACCAAAGCATTCATTTTTGGAAGAATAATACATTGAGTTTATCATTTGATTCATTTTGGAGGTCAAAATAATACTTACTCTCCAAATTACCCAAACTTGGCAAACTTGTGCATTTTAAATGTATCACAAGAACTTACGTTACTTAAGTTCCCAAGAATGTAGGATATACTTAGGACGAACTTGTTAATTTATATGATAATCACACGAGTCAAACTTTATAGATGTCAAGCTTGTCTTTTCTTAGGAACACACTTAATGGGGAGACATACTTATAATGCATAGAGATTGAGGAGCACGACCTCTTTGAATATTAAGGAGGAACAAATGGCCATAATAAGCTAAATTAGAAACTACTACACTTCTTGACACTTTTAAGTACCAACTTCTTCCAAAATTCTACAAAAATTTTACCAGCATATCCCCTGTAGATTAAGACATCCTGGGGTTCCAATCGACCCCTTTTTCAACCAATAACAGCAGCAATACCAACAACATAACAATAATGTTTGAATATTAAAGAGGAACAAATGGCCATTTTGGCTTAAATTAGAATCTTAGGGAGTTTATCAAATTCTACCACATATAGCAACTTCAAACTACTCATGCCACAAGAAGAGAAGCTTTACATACATCCTTTCCTTGTCCAAGCTAGCCTCACAACAATCCCAATCCAAGTTATTCCTTTGAATGCCCAAAGTCTACAAATACCATAATAATGTACATTAGAAATTACTACACTTCTTGACACTTTTAAGTACCAACTTCCTCCAAAATTCTACAGAAATTTCACCAGCATATCCTCTGTAGATTGAGACATCCTTGGGTTCCGATTGACCCTCTTTTCAACCAATAACAGCAGCAATACCTACAACATAACAATAATGGCAATTTCAAGTCAACTAGGAGCCAATTTAATCTTCAAATTTCCAATATCTTGCTAACACAACTTACTTCATATTAAAACTAAAAAACAGGGCCACTACTAAATTATATACATATTCAACATACTCAAACACCTCCTCAAACCTCAAAAGCTCAATTGTAACATCCCAACGTCAAACAAAATCACAAAGCGCTAGAAAATTACAATTTTCCATTAACTACATGTAGTACACATACATTACATCCTCAAGAACCTCTACAAGCCCCAAAAAGTGCACTACAACACTCTAGCGCTCCGAATTCATTCCTAGCGTCAAAACTTCACCATTTCTTCCCAGGAGGCCGAATTTGTGACAAATTAATACAAAACTTATACTAACCATTTCTAATATCATTTCTATCACCGAAGGATCGTTTCCAAGTTAAATAAACTCACACAATTGAATTTTTAACAATAGAAACTTATTACCCCCAAAAACTCCATTTTTGAGCTCCATAGCTCCCAAGCTCTAAACTTAATGTTTCAACCAATTTTTCTTGGTTATTATACTCAATTAACCATCCCTATATCATTAGCAAGCTTCAATTTAATTCAAAGGAAGAGAATTTTCAACTTACCACTTTAACCCTTCAAACTTTTAAATCTTCGCGTTTTGATTTCTACGCGTTTTCTTGTCGAATTAATGGTTCCACGATGCTTGGGGGATCCAATATACTAGGCTTGAAGGTTTGGAATTGAGAGAAGAAACAAAATCAACAATTTCTTCAAAAGTACTGTAGCAACCCAAGAGGGTTGTTGCAGTAACCTGCTTCAGTAACCTCCTTGGTTGTCATGTTGTTCTTGTTATTTGGATGAAGGAATCAAGTGTTATTTCTCCTTATACATGTAGTATATAACTATATATAATATAACTCAAGATAGGTGAGGGAATTAATAACCTTGGCCCCACATAATATATCATCCAACATAATTTTTACAAATATAAGTTTCTAGAATTTCCTTGAAGACTTCATGAAGCTTTGTAGGGAACATGTGAGTATATATATGTATTTATAATAAACATCAACTAATAGCCTCCTCCAAATATATGTACCTAACATCATGGTCAATGAACACAGAAAAAAAAAAGTTGGACTAATCACTTGACCACAACCTCCTTATATAGAATTTGTAATTGTGCTTAAAGAAAGATAGGATTACACTTGTCCATTATTGAATTCTTGAACATGTTCACTTGCACACATAATTATATTTAATATCATCTCCTTATTTCGGCATCTCTAAAATTGACACACAACCTCCGAATTTCTCAGAAAATAGTACCAGTGATTTCAAGTTTGTAATTAGTCTAACGTACCAAAGTGTGGCTTCTGACAAAACCTTTCGCCCCACTCACCTCTGCCTCAAGTAGACAGAAGATATCTTGCACGGAAACACTTCTTCTTCATGGATGCGAAGCTTCACTAATGCTAACAGAGAGCCGTGCCTCCTCATACTTCATCTCCTATCCACAATTTATCACCATGGAAAGTGAGGTTTGCCTCCGTAGGAGTTGACTTTCACATAGAATTCTGCCTCAGACATATAGGTTTCTTTTCAGTGATTTTTTTGTTTCTTTACACTTTTGCTTTGTGTTTTGTCTAATTTCTTAGACGGATTAATTCCTGATTAACAACTTTCCTATTTTCTTTCATGTTTGCTTACTTCTGTGTAATTTGGTAGTTGCTTTTGTTCCTGTTCTTGTAATTTGATAGTCTCTTTTGTTCCTGTTCTTAATGAATTGAAGCAACTACATTCTTCTGGCTATTTTTCCGCCCCATTTGCTGGAGATGTCAACATAAAAAATCAGGACGCCACTATTGTTTTCCTTAGACCTTCACTGGTGTGCCTACTAATTGGATGTTACAATGCTTGGGCATCATAGCACAGTGATAATTGCAACTTGGACAGTGGAAGCAATAGAAAAATGACTTGCAACACCTTACAACACCAGACCATGCTTTTTTGATCGCCGTTGCCTGTGAATTTTCACTATATTTATTGCTTCCAACGACCTGTTGCCCTACCAGTAAGACTGGCAAGAGTACCTGCTGATTGAACACTATCCCAATCTCTAGAAAGAGTCCAGCGATATATTTGCATTGCTTACTGAAGTACTTTAGTTTTACAAATCGGATGATGCTGGAAAATTACAATTTCCTTTGTGTCAGATGCGGACTTTCACTTACAAAACCAGACCGTGAATTTTTTATCATCGATGTATAGAATATATTTTTTTAGTTAGAGTATATATATCTCTGCAATGTCGATTTTCCTGTATCTCTCTTGCAAGCACCAACTTTGGTAATATTCTCTTTCATGGTTTCACAAACAGGCACTTTGCTTGGAAGATACTAAGTCAAATCAGAATTCTATGGATGGATGTAAAATTGTTGGCAAAAGAATTCTTTGTTAGATTCCTGGATTGACTTGACCCTGCCTCAGTAGCTAATGTGCACATAATCTTCTTAGCCTATGAATGTAAACCGAGTAATTTTGTGTGAAGGAAATAAGGTAAAAGCTTATTTTTACTATCAGTTTATTAACTTGCACCAGTGATTTTCTTCCTCTTCCTTTGTTCTTAGCTTGAACTTTAGTATTTTTGATCAATTTACAAGTGACAAGAAATATATGTGTACATTAATGTTCTCTTTGTATTAATTATTTCTAAGAGGCGCAAGAGCTGGCCAGGTTAAGGGGAAAGAGAAGGGAAAAAGGATTAGAACTGTTGTTGTATAAAGTAATTATTTTACGCTAAATATAGTCATATTTTATTTCCACTAAAAAAATAGCCAGTCTTTTCGTTCCCTTTTTAACAGTTTATGCTACGGCATACTCTTCCTTTCATATTGAATTAAGCAGAGGACTATTCATTTCTATTGGTCATGGCAACGGGTGCTACAATAGAAAATATGGGAGTTAGAACATTGTTTTTTTTATTTTTTAAAAAAATGAATTTACTACTTTTAAGTTAGATCAACAGTAACTAGAGTTTGATTCTTCTTGGTATAACCAAATGCTGATATAATTTATTCAAAAGGATTTACCTTAGAAAAGTAATATTACGTGGGGATTTTGATAAGAGATTGAATGAAAATTTAGCTAACTAACTGAGCTACTTGGATCTTGAGGCACGATTATTTATTCATAAGTATTAGAATTCAATTTTGATTGAGATCTCTCTTTTTGTATGTTCCTCTGTTTCATTTGACAGATGAAGAAGTAGAGGGAAAAGAGTCATCATCTAAGATTCAAAAAACAACAGCTTTCAATCAACTAAATTCATACTATGGCTCCAAATATTTATTTTCACAATTTTCACTCTTGGTTGCCAAACAACTGGCACTCTGTTGGGCATAGTATACTATTAGCAAGGTGGCCAAAGCAAATGGATTGCTACATTGGCACAAACTGTTGGATTCTCAATTATCTTGCATTTTCCATCCTTCACCCAAAAATTCCAATGAAGAAGAACTTAGCATTCACCAGCCTTCTGTATTTGTTCGTGCTTTGGTTTACATCTTCCTTGATTTGTTTCAAGTAGAACTATGTTGTTTACAGTTGGAGTATAGTATCTTCCAGCCTCTACTTAATTCTTCATTGATGGTTCTCAATTGGCGTTCAACGCACTCACCACCTTATGTTTCCAGACGAATAGAAGATCACTATGTCACACTTTCTTGGCCTGAAATAGTCTTGCACATTGCTTGCTATCCCTTTTGGTCTGATGGGATTAATGATCAACTAAATTTCATCTTGAAAAATTCAAATTTACATACATATCAACTAATAGAGATGTATCTGGATATGGAGTTGTACCATGACATGTATGAGGAACTTATGTTAGTGTTTTACATTATGTACGTACATGCTCTTCCATTTTTCCCATTTTAATAGAGGTTGAAGGTCCTTTCTGTAGCTTTAGTTGTACCAATGCCACAAATAAATTAATCTTTAGCCATCTCTATATGATTAATGTATCTTTTGTTTGGCTGTATTTTATGAGATTTACAAATATGTCCTCCAAATATCACGAGATATTGCTTATTTTAACAATACTACTCTTGTACCTCCCATTCTTTTCCATTTCTGTTCCAATAAAGTGCTTTACATAGTTTAGTATTTTATTTATTCAAAGATATATTGTTTGTTAATGGATCCACCTTATTGAAATACATCATTAAATTTATTCAGCCATGATTTTAACAAAAACCTACATCATAGAGTTCCTGAGAGCGAGCGTATACATATGCACTCAAATTAAAATTCTCTATATTTGGTGCACACAAAAACAGATACAACTTGGCTTGACTATTTTATGAAAGATCCTTCAATAAGAAGCCTATTAGAATATGAAAAAAGAAACATTAAAATCAGTTAAAAAGGAAGTGATCAAATACCGCGCAAAGCGTGGAAAAATTTAACTAGTATATATATAAAAGAGAAATTTAGGCTTGCTGATGTAGCAGCTTCATGCAATGCTATTTATTTCTTCTTCCTCTCAACACCAAAAGACACCATTATAAATAATGACCAATAAATAAAAAAGTAAATTAATAATCATGGCCTTCAATTAGAAACCCAAAAGCCGCATTGACTCACATCTCTTAAGTTATTTAAAATAAGAAATTGAATGCAGTCAAGAATCTGTATGAATCGAGAACCCATGGAATTCACGAATTGCAGCGCAGGGAACACCCTAGTTGCATCAGAAATTTCCTACTGGATTTTTCCTCCCAAGTTACATTTTTTTTGGTACTTTTCCTTTTTCTTTTGTAACTAAGTAACTAATTAGACCCTTTTGTTTTTTTCTCTCCACTTATTAGAGTAGCATTCAATGCAGTAGATTTTTGCAATTAAAGAACAAAAAATTGAAGTAGAGATTTCCTTCTATAAATTTTTTAAGTTTTACATTTTTTTGGTCATTTTGCATTTGAACGTGATTTTTTTAATGCTTTTGTCTGTTAATGAAGGAAATTTAGCCCAACATTGTAGATCAATCAACATTTTCATTCAATGCAATATAGAGGAAGAAAGACTAATATATAGAGTTTAGTAGTTGATGGTCAACTTGCTTTTAAATAATCCAAATGCAGACATATATTCTGAATTTTAAGCATACTTTGTTTTATTTGCTGAAACGCCCCGCATGTGCTTAGGAATGCCCCATAAGCATAATTTTTATATATCTCAAAATTCATGAGTGATTTCAAAAATTCGACTTCATATTCTCGATTAGAAGGTAAAATTGAGTGAGAAATGGGTATAATTCGGATTTTAGAAGACCTATAGAGAAAAATAATTTTTGCTAATTTTACAATTTTCTAGTGGCTGTCCACGACCAGGGTAAGATGCGCCTAGGGTGCGCCACTATGTAATTCCATGTCCGCATCTGGTTGGCGAAGTGCCAGGGGCACGAACGGTGTATTATTTTCTTTAGCTTTCTTATTTCGACCAAGGGCATTGGGGTCATAGCCCCATGCCCACTTAAACTGAAATCACCCATACTTAGCCATTTTTCAACTCTATAACTCATAAAACACTCTCTAAAACCTCTCTAAGACTCTCTCAAATTCTCTCATTCAAATCTAAGGATCTGAAGCTCAATTTTGGGACTCAAGGACTCATTTCAATCTCTAGGTCTACTTCAAGTTCACCTCAAGGAATTCAAGGTTTAAGGTATGTGGGTCTTCATCTATAGGTTCTTTCACCCATGGAGCCCAACCTTTCCTTTTCATGAAAATTGCATATTTTCAAGTTGTATTACCTATAGGTATCTCTTATTATGGATTATAAACATAAATTTGATTGGGGTTTTATCAAGTATTGAATGATTTTGCATGAATATCTACTTTAAGTTTACTCGATAAATTGATTATATCTATTGAGGCTATGCATGTTTTGACCTATAAAACTATGAATTATCATGAGCTTTATAATGAATTTCAAGGTACCCTACATGAGGGTTTTACTACATATTGGTGGGTTGAATTGAATTGAGTTTATTCATATTATTTTACTCTTGAATTGCATGATTTTGAACAAGTATCATGAACCTACCATGTGTTTGATAAAATGACATTACAAGAATTCTCAAGTTATTGATGATATATTACATAATTTACAAGTCAAGTGACTATATGATGATTAAGGGCTTTCAAGCATGTATTGAATTCATGAAAAGTATCTATGATATTACAACTATCAAGTTAAGCCCTATTTGCAAGATTTTTACCTCTTGTGAGCCATTTCATGTTAAATTAAGGGTTCATGTATTATTATTATGTATTATTATTATTATTATTATTATTATTATTATTATTATTATTATTATTATTATTATTATTATTATTACACTCATGTTCAAGTTGGGTTCACCATTGAGGGGTCAACATGTTTAAGAGCTACTCAAGTCATGTTCTTACAAGCTATTTATGTTGTGATTAAAATATGATTATTTCAAGTATTCCATGCGATTAAGCTTAGGACAGATGGATGGGATGTCAGCATGGACTATCTTCAAGGGTCCATACTACTTTTCTCAATCTATGTGCCAACATATGATTATACTTTACCCTTGCTATTCTAGTGGATCTATCTAGTGCACTTTATCATGAAATCCTTTCTGAAATGGGTCATATTCCCGTAAGGAGGGTTACTTCATACGAAATGGGTCATGTTCTCGTAAGATGAAGTTTGGCTTACCTTGGCAAGTAGACCACCTCTTTATCGATGAGGGGTATTCATCGAGATTCCAAGTTATAGCTTGCTTGGTCTTACTCATGTCAGTTAACATCTCTTCCCATATATGGATGGTACATTATGCAAGTTGAATGATTTACAAGCATGTCTTTTTATAGGTATTGATCATGCATGCCATATTGGCATTATATATCCATTGCTTATGACTATGTATTTTGAGTATATTGGCTTATGACTTTGTTGCATTACACCCCGCATACTTAGTACATTCAAAAATACTAACACATACTCTATGCCTACATGATATTACCATGTAGGGACTAAGCTCCTTTTGATCATCCTCTACATGGCTAGTTCGGTACTTTGGAGAAAAGCATTGATGAGTCCTCAAGTATTGGGACAATATCAAAGTTACTCTTATATGTTGAGACTTCTTTATGTTGAATACTTGTTATCATGAGGGTAAGCCCGGAAAGTGTCTTAGCCTCCACCCCATTCCAAGTTAGAGGTATTGTTAGATAATATGATTTGTATATGTTATGAGCTTGACTCCTTTTATACCTTATGATTATCAAAGACTTCTCTTAGCCCCATTTCCCTTTTTAATTATCTCACTTGTTGATATTTGTTTTGCTTCCACGATGAAGGATGCGTGATTGATATGCTAAGAGGCTTGCTTGGGGCCCTTTAGGTTCTCCATTCATCGTGTCACATCTAGGCCCTAGACTTGGATCATGACAAACATGGTACCAGAGTACTAGGTTGTTAATGGTCCTCAAAAATCCAACACACCATATCGATCAGAGTCTTATTCATGATTGTGAAGTGCGCCACAACTATGAATAGGACGCTATGAGGCGTTTAGGAAATGTTTCACTTCTTCATGGTCTAAATCATGCTTTAGGTATAAATGTAAGGCTTTCCCCTAATGAATGCTCTTTATTCTTCTAGATCATGCCGATACCAAAGAGAAGACTAAGGAGAACTCGTACTCTTGAGGAGCATCTAGCCCGTCCTACTCCTCTAGCTTCACAAGATAAAGGGGTAGCCCATGATGAGTTTCGGGATGCTATCATAATGTTGCTCGTGCTATGAGCAACCAAATGAACCAAGAGCCCTATGCCCCTCATGCTCCTACTTCGGCCTCAAGGGGTGAGGGATTTCACAAGAATGAATCCACTAGAGTTTTATGGGTCCAAGACATAAGAGGATCCCCAAGAGTTTATCGATGAGGTATATAAGGTGCTATCTATCATGGGGGTCAATTTGGAGGAGAAAACGGAGTTAGCGGCCTACTAACTCAAAGGTGTGGCCCAAATTTGGTTCATTCAATAGAAATTGGAGAGGAGAGATGATGATGTTATTCCTTGGGAGGAGTTCAAAACTGCATCCCTTAACTGGTTCTTTCCTATAGAGCTTAGAGAGGATAAGATGATGGTATTTATGAACCTTAGGCAAGGTTCCATGAGTGTGAGGGAGTATGCCCTCAAGTTCAACAAGCTTTCCAAGTATGCTCCACATTTAGTGGCTGACCCTAGAGCTAGAATGAAGAAATTTGTGTTAGGAGTGCCAAACTTGGTCAATGAAGAGTGTCATACCACCATGCTAGTGAGTGATATGGATTTGTCTCAACTCATGACATATGCCGAGCAACTAGAGGGGGAAAAGCTTAGAAAGAGAAGAAGTGATTAGTCCAAGAGGGCTCGATTTGAAGGTGGTTTCCAAGGTTCTAAGGGTGGTCAGTTTCCTTAAGGCCATAAGTTCCAAGGCCGAGGGTCTTCCAATACTCCTAACAAGATATTTGCTAATGATAACCTATGATTCCAAGGTGGTAATGGTGGAAGGTCTAAACCTAAGTGCCAAAAGTATGGGAAACACCATGGTGGCCCATGTTTGAAGAACTCTAATGCTTGCTTTGGTGGTGGTGAAATGAGTCACAAGGTTATTGATTGTCCTCATGCTCAACACAAAGGTAGAGATGGTCGTCTGCAAGGCGAAGGTGCTAATGCGGGTCAAAGGGCAAAGGAAGGCCAACAAGGGGGTGCTCTAAGGCAAAATTGATTTTATACTCCTCAAAGAAGGCAAGGAGTGGAGGATGTGCCCAATGTTGTTATCGGTATTTTAAAGGTTTTTGATTATGATGTGTATGCATTGATAGATTCGGGCGCCACTCTTTCTTTTATTACTCCTTTTGTTGCTAAAAAGCTTTATGTGGTCCCAAATTGTTGTGTGAACTTTATGAAGTATCTACCCCTCATTGGTGAGTCCTTTGTTACTAAAAGAGTCTATAGAAATTGTCCCATGTTCATATTGCATAATGTCTTGCCTTGTGATTTTGTTGAATTTGATATGGTGGATTTTGATATCAATCTTGGGATGGATTAGCTACATGCATATTATGCTTCCATTGATTGTAGAACCCATAAGGTTAAATTCTAATTCCCTAGTGAGCCCATCCTTGAGTGGGAAAGTTGTGATATAGTGGTCAAAGGTAGATTAATTTCTTTTCTTAAAGCCCAAAAGTTGATTTCTAAGGGTTGCATTTATCATCTTGTGAGGGTTAGGGATGTTGAGTCCAAAGTGCTTCCTATTGAGTCAGTTCCAATGGTGAATGAGTTCGTTGATATCTTTTCCGATGAGCTTTCCGGTGTCCCTCACCAAAGGAAAATAGACTTTGGTATAGACCTCCTTCCTAATACACAACCCATTTTTATTCCCCCTTATGGTATGGCCCTGGCAAAATTGAAAGAGTTGAAGGATCAATTGGGGATTTGTTGGAGAAGGGTTTCATAAGGCCTAGCAAGTCATGTTGGGGTGCACCAGTTGTTTGCGAAGAAGAAGAATGGTTCCCTTAGGATGTGCATTGATTACCGGTAACTTAATAGGGTTACCATAAAGAACAAATATGCTCTACCAAGGATTGATGACCTTTTTGACCAACTACAAGGGGATAGTCACTTTTCTAAGATTGGTCTTCGGTTTGGGTACCACCAAGTGAAAGTGAGGGGTGTGATATTCCCAAGATGGCTTTTCGGACTAGGTATGAGCACTTTGAATTTATGGTAATATCTTTTTGGTTGACTAATGCGTCGGCTATATTTATGGATCTCATGAATATGGTTATCAAACCCTACCTTAATATGTTTGTGGTGGTCTTTATTGATGATACATTGATTTATTCTTAGAGTGAGAAAGAGTATGTGAATCACTTAAGGGTGGTGTCACAAATCCCGAGGGATGACAGATTGTTTGCTAAATATAAAAAGTTTGAATTTTGGTTGAAAGAGGTTGCTTTTCTAGGGGATGTGGTGTCGGGTGATGGCATTAAGGTGGATCCTAAGAAGATGAAGGTGATAACAAATTGGCCTAGACCCTTGCCTCCGTCGGATATTAGGAGTTTCATGGGTTTGGTGGGTTACAATAGGAGATTTGTGAATGGTTTCTCTTCAATTGCTTCACCTGTGACAAAGTTAACCCAAAAGAAGATGAATTGTTTTTGGACCAATGAATGTGATAAGAGTTTTCAAACTTTGAAGGATAAGCTTGTCTACACTCCTGTCTTGGCCCTACCGGAAGGGTTGGAAGGGTTCATGGTTTATTGTGATGCCTCAAGAATTGGTTTATAGTGTGTTTTGATGCAAAATGGTAAGGTTATAGCATATGCCTCTAGACAACTTAAGGTGCATGAGCGAAATTATCCCACTCATGATCTTGAATTGGCGTTTGTGGTGTTTTACTTTGAAAATTTGGCATCAGTACTTGTATGGGATTCATGTTGATGCGTTTACCAACCACAAGAGCCTCCAATATGTGTTCACACAAGAAGATCTTAACTTGAGACAAAGAAGGTGGTTAGAGCTTCTTAAGGATTATGACATGAGTATGCATTATCATCCCGGCAAAGCTAATGTTGTGGCCGATGCTCTAAGTAGAGTAACCATGGGTAGTCTAGCTCATATTGATGATGGTGGGAATGAGGTGGCTAGAGAAGTTCACTGGTTGGCTAGGTTAGGGGTTAGGTTGGATGAAGTTGAAAATGGTGGTGTGGTGGTTTTTTATGGTTCTAAATCTTCCTTGATTGAGGAATTAAAGTCAAAACATGATGTTGACCCTGCCTTGCTATAGTTGAAGACCTTGGTGAAGGATGGTAAAGTGGAGGTTTTCTCCCAAGGGGAGATGGTTCCCTTAGGTATCGAGGTAGGTTATGTGTGCCAAATGTTGATGACTTGAAAGTGTTGATTCTAAAGGAGGCCCATAATTCATCCTATTCTATTTCACCTAGTTCTACAAAGATGTATAGATACTTGAGGGAGGTGTATTGGTGGGGTGGTATAAAGAGGGATATTGCCAAGTTCGTATCCGAATGTCATAATTAATTGCCAACAAGTGATAACCGAACATCTAAGGTTGGGTGGCCTAGCGTAAGACATAGAAATTCCTACTTGGAAGTGGGAAGAGATCAACATGGATTTCGTGGTTGGGTTGCCTAAGACTAGGAGAAACTTTTACTCTATTTGGGTTGTTGTGGATTGAATGACAAATTCGGCCCACTTTCTATCGGTCAAAACCACTTATGGTGTCGAGATTATGCCAAGTTGTATATTCATGAGTTGGTAAGACTGCATGAGGTGCCCTTGTCAATCATTTTGGATCATGGTGCTCAATTCACTTCTCACTTTTGGAGGTCTTTCCAAAGAGAGTTTGTTAGATTGCATGGAATGCCCTTGTCTATCATTTCGGATCATGGTGGTCAATTCATTTCTCACTTTTGGAGGTCTTTCCAAAGAGGACTTGGTACAAAGGTCAAGCTTAGCACAGGTTTTCATCCTCAAATGGATGGTCAAGCCGAAAGGACTATCCAAACTCTTGAGGATATGCTTAAAGCTTGTGTTTTGGAGTTTAAGGGTAGTTGGGATGAACATTTGCCACTTATTGAGTATGCTTCAACAATAGTTACCACTCAAGTATTGGCATAGTTTCCTTTGAATCTTTATATGGTAGGCGTTATAGATCCCCAGTTGGGTAGTTTGATGTGGGGGAGATGGCTTTGCTAGGTCTAGATTTGGTTATAGAAGCCTCGGAGAAGGTGAGGTTGACAAGGGAGAGATAGAAGACACCCAAAGTGGACAAAAAGTCTAGTCCAACGTGAGAAGAAGAGATCTTGAGTTTGATGTTGGTGATTGGGTTTACGTGAAAGTGTCACCCATAAAAGGTGTAGTCCGATTTGGCAAGAAAGGGAAGTTGACCCCAAGATTTGTGGGTCCTTATAGAGTTTTTGAGGAGAGTTGGTAAGGTTGCATATGAGTTGGAGTTGCCTAGGAAGATGAATATGGTTCATCCAGTCTTCTATATGTCCATGTTAAGGAAATGTATGGGTGACCCAAGTGCAATAGTGCGCTTAGAGGTTGTGAGTGTTGTAGAAGATAATTTGACCTATGAGGAGGTCCCAGTGGAGATTTTGGACAGACAAGTACAGAGGTTGTGAAACAAAGATGTAGCTTTTGTCAAGGTCATTTGGAGGAATCAACAAGTTGAAAGTTCCAAATGGGAAGGCGAAGCGGACATGAAAAATCGATGCCCATATCTCTTTCACTCTACTCAAGCCACTCTAGTCAAGCTGAAGGTAATAACTTAAGCCCCATCTATGATTTCAAGTATTATGTTTCAGCCCGCATGTCATTTTGCATGCATTCATGTTTAGGCAACCCAACCACGAATGCATGTCATTTTTTACTTTCATGTTGAGATTTTTGAAAATGATTTTCACAACCCAAGCCTAGGGCCTAGACGTGACATGGTGAATGGGAATCTAAAGGGACCCCAAACAAGCCTCTTAGCATATCATTTACACATCCTTGGTCACGAAAGCAATTAAACAACAACAAGAGCATAGAAATGATGATAAAGGGACTAAGGAAAATCTTTCATAGCTTAAAACATCAAAGAGTCAAAGCTTAAAGAATGATTACATAACTTGTCCAACATCACCTCTAGCATAGATTGGGCGGGGGCCAAGACAACTTTTCTTTCGGTCCGGACTACCTACTCAGCTGAGGTTATGCTAGGCTTTATATCAGGGAGATTGTACGACTTTCATCCTTATAGTCATAAACATCTAAACAAAGAAAAAAGTCTTTACATAACATAGAGTCAATAGCTATTGTCCTCGGAGTTGAGGACTCACCAAACTTACTTCAAGAGATAGTACTAGCCACGTGGAGGAGGATGATGATCAAGTGGAGCTCTGGTTCCTACATGGGAATGTCATGTAGGCATAGAGTATGCGTCAGTATATTTGAATGTACTAAGTATCAAATCTCATTATTCCTTTCAGCTTCAGTTTCTACATGGTCACATCATGTAGTAATAGAGTTTGTGTTAGTACATTTGAATGTACTAAGTATATAGGGTGCAATGCAACAAGAGATAGGCAACATAATCAAAGTGCATATACATAAGCAAGAGATGGTATATTAGCAACATTACATGTATGGTCAATGCTTAAAGTAAAACATGTTTGTATGGAAGCATAGTACATGTGTAGGAAGAGACCAACATCATAGAACAAGTAACTTAATACTTGGAATCCAAGGCCTAGCACCCCCTGGAAAGTAATTGAGGTATCTACCCCTCAATTGGTAGTTAGGGCCTAGCACCCCCCTCCCGACAAGGTGGTCAAGGTATATACCTCTCAATATGGTAGTACGGGCCTAGCACCCCCCCACAAGGTGGTCAAAGTATATACCCCTCAACATAGTAGTACAGGCCTAGCCCCCATCGACAAGGTGGTCAGGGTATATACCCCTCAACATAGTAGTACGAGCCTAGCACCCCCCAACAAGGTGGTCAAGGTATATACCCCTCAACATGGTAGTATAGGCCTAGTACCCCATGACAATGTGGGCAAGGTATATACCCCTCAACATAGTAGTACGAGCCTAGCACCCCCCAACAAGGTGGTCAAGGTATATACCCCTCAACATGGTAGTATAGGCCTAGTACCCCATGACAATGTGGGCAAGGTATATACCCCTCAACATGGTAGTATGGGCATAGCACCCCCCGACAGGGTGATTAAGGCATACATCCCCTCAACAAGGTGTGAACAACTTGCAACACTATATATATGTTTCATGAAATCAACAAATTCATATATTCCTTACATCATCATATAGTTACTTGACTCATAGGCTATGCATTAGATCATAAATAACTCAATAACCCCAAATCGGACATTTTATCAAACACTTGGTGTGTGTGTAATGCTAGTTCAAAATCATACAATTCAAGAGTGAAATGATGTGAGAAAACTTGAAGTAAATCAACCCACCAACACTTCATAACAGACTCATGCAATATATATTAAAACCCCTCATCAAATCTCATTATAGAACATAGATTCATAGCTCAAAATATGCTTAAACAGTCACACTTTTAAGAAACCCCAACATAGTTCATAATCAAATGCATAGTAAGAAATACCCATAGATAAATCAACTTAAAAACATGTAATTTGCATAAAAAGGAGGTTGTGCACCATGGGTGAAACGACCCAATGGTCGAAACCCACATACCTCATCTTTAGGGATTTCCTTGATGAAGATTGAGATGAGAACTTGAAGATTAATTGAATTTTTTGTGATCCGGAATGAGTTTGGGGCACTTGATTTTCAGTGAAATATTTGGCTAATTGTTTGAGAGGGTTTTGGAGAATGTGTTGAATGATATGGAGGGGATTTCCTTGATGAAGATTGAGATGAGAACTTGAAGATTGATTGAATTTTTTGTGATTCGGAATGAGTTTGGGGCACTTGATTTTCAGTGAAATATTTGGCTAATTGTTTGAGAGGTTTTGGAGAATGTGTTGAATGATATGGGGTTCAACATTGACTAAGTATAGGTGTTTTTATGAAGGCCTAGGCCCAAGACCCAAAGGCCTTGGACAAAAATGGATAAACTATCACAAAAATAACACTGGTCCGTGCCCTTGCCGCGTTACGCCAGGGGTACGGATTGTCTCTGGAATTTGCAAATTTTAGAGAATCAAGGTAGTATTTGAAGACCCTATTCATAAGATCCATGAAGATAGCCGGTGTATTAGTCAACCCAAAAGACATAACCACGAATTCATAGTGCCCATAACTAGTCTGGAAGGCTGTCTTGGGGATGTCACACTCCCTCACTGTCACTTGGTGATACCCGAACTGAAGATCAATCTTAGAGAAATGACTAGCCCCTTGAAGTTGGTCAAAAAGATGATCCCTTGGTAGAGGACACTTATTCTTGATGGTGACTCTATTAAGTTGCCGGTAGTCAATGTGCATCCTAAGAGAACCATCCTTCATCTTCAAAAACAACACTGGTGCACCCCAAGGTGATTGGCTAGGCCTAATAAAATCCTTCTCCAATAAATCCCTCAATTGTTCTTTCAACTCCTTCAACTCTGCCGGGGCCATAGGGTAAGGGGGAATAGAAATGGATTGAGTATGAGGAAGGAGATCTATGCTAAAATCTATTTCCCTTTCGGGAGGGACACCGAGAAGCTCAGTAAGAAAGACATCAAGGAACTCATTAACCATCGGAACTGACTCTATAGGAAGGACTTTGGACTTAACATCCCTAACCCTCACAAGATGATAGTGACTCCCCTTAGAAATCAACTTTTGAGCTTTAATGCAAGAAATAAACCTACCCCTTGACCACAACATCATGACTCCCCCACTTAAGGATGGGTTTATTAGGGAATTGGAATTTGACCCTACGGGTTCTACAATCAATAGAGGCATAATATGCTTGCAACTAATCCATCTCAAGAATGACATCAAATTCCACCATATCCAACTCAACAAAATCACAAGACAATATTTTATGCAATATGAAAACGAGATAATTTCTATAGACCCTTCTAGCAATAATGGATTCATCAATGAGATTAGACACCTCATAAGACTCACACAATAATTCAGGTTCAACATGAAACTTTTTGGCAAAAAAAGGAGTAACAAAAGAAAGAGTGTCACTCGGGTCTATCAATGCATACACATCAAAATCAAAGACTTTTAGCATACTGGTGATGACATCGAGCACCTCATCTACCCGTTGCCTCCCTTTAAGGGCATAGAACCGATTGTGCCTTGGGGCACTACCTTGATTTGGTAAGCTACCAACTTCGCCTTCTCCTCTGATCTAACACCTATAATGGACACCGCCTTGTACCCTTCATCAATAAATTCTTGAGGGTCCTCATTCACTTTAGACCCATGGAACTCTGGTGAGTTCATGCTCATGAAGTCCCTTACCCTAGATGCCGGATAAGGAGTATGAGGGGCTTGGGCCCTTTGGTTGATTTACTTAGTAATAGCTTGAGCTAACATGGCAATAACATCTTGATACTCTTCATGAGCCAGTTGTTCTTAGAATGTACGAGCTTTTCATGACCTAGACCTAGGGGCTAGACGTGAACGAAGAATGGGGAACCTGAAGGGACCCTAAACAAGCCTCTTAGTATCATTTCACATCCTTAGTCGTGAAAGCATGAATAAACAACAAGAGAAAACATAAACAAGGGAAATTGGAACTAAGGGAGAGAGAGAGAAAGTTTAATACTTAAATAACATAGATGAGTCAAGCTCTAGCATAATACATAACTTGTCCAACAACACCTCTAGACATAGAACTTAGCGGGGGCCAAGACAAGTAACCGGGCTCACCCTTATAGTATTGACAATAGGTAATCCAAATATACAAGATGTATTCTAAACATAAGCATGAAAGAAGGTAGATATTGTCCCCGGACGTGAGGACTCACCAACAGCTAACTGAACAATCCGTCTAGCCATATCAAGGAGAATCAATAGGAGCCCTGGTTCCTACAAGTGATATCATGTAGGCATAGAGTATGTGTTAGTGCTGAACAATCCGTCTAGCTATGTGGAGGAGAATCAACAGGAGCTCCGGTTCCTACATGGTGATATCATATAGGCATAGAGTATGCATTAGTACATTTGAGTATACTAAGTGTGTAGGATGCAATACAAGAAGAGATTGGCAACATAGTCAAAATGCATAAGTATAAGCAATAGATAGCATAATAATGATATGACACTAAGTACGACGGATACAATGCAACAAGTGATAGGCATATAATCGCAATACATGATTGGCAATAACAGAGTATATAGCAATATGGCATGCATGCATGATGTTTGAAGTAAAACATGCTTGAAAATAATCATACTTGCATAACTTGTTTAACACAATAAGGTGACATGATTAGATGATCCAAATACCTTGTACTAAAGGGTAAGGGATATAACATAGGTCATAACCCCTTCTAGTAGGTAATGGGTGGTACATGAGGGTAGAGAGATAGCATAGTTCTTAACCCCAACAAGTAAGCTTGAGATAATGAATAGCACATAAGGGTAGAAGGTAGCATAGGTCATAACCCCTACATGTGAGCATGCGATAATACATAATATTGAATTGCATATGAGAGTAAGGCATACCACATAATTCATAACCCCCTTCATATGAGTACATTCCATACCCTCAAATCATACACGAGTGTAAAAAGTACAATATAGTTCATAACCCCTTCATGTAGATATGAATAAGTAGTATTGATTCGTACATGAGGGTAAGGTATACAACATAGTTCATAACCCCTACATGTAGAAATTGGCCTTGTACTAGAGGGTAAGGCATATAACATAGTTCATAACCCCTTCTAGTAGGCTTCACCATTCACAAGAGTATAAACCTTAGCATAAGGACTCAAACTCATCAATAATTCCCAAGAACAAAATAAATATGAGAGCCCAACAATTCACTTTGCAATGCCATAGGTGCTTTACATGATTTAAACACACATATATACATTCCTTTCATCACCATAAGCCACTTGACTCATAAGTCATGCAATAGACAATCAACAACTCAAGAACCCTAAACCGGACATTTCGTCAAACACTTGATGGGTGTGTAAAGCTAGCGTAAAACCATGCAATTAAAGAGTGAAATCATGCAAGAAATTTTGAAATAAATCATCCCACCAATACTTGGTAATACTATCATACAATATACAACAAAACCCTTAATCAAAATCTCAAGATAGATCAAACATTCATAGCTCAAAACATGCTAAAATAGTCACACTTTTACAAAACCCTAACATAGTTCATAGTCAAATTCATAATAAGTAATACCCATATGTAAATCAACTTTAAAATATGCAATTTAGGTAAAAAGGAAGCTTGGGCACCATGGGAGAAAGGACCCATTTGTTGAAATCTGCATACCTTAGCTTTAGAGAATTCCTTGAAGTAGATTTGAATGGAGGCTTGAAGCTTGGATGAATTCCTTAAGATTCGAAAAGAGATTTGGCACTTGAATTTTGAGAGAAAGATTAGTCTACGTGTTTGAGAGGGTTTTTGGGGAATGTCTTGTATGATATAAAGGTGAAATATGGCTAAAAATAGGTATTTTTACGTATGGGGAGGTTTAAGCCCAAGATCCAAAGGCCTTGGACCCATGGCAATA
>DF360568.1:34490-45993 GCA_000787875.1 Solanum virginianum
AAGGCCTTGGACCGAGCTAATAAAACTGGGCACAAAACATATTAGGGCATGCCCCTAGCGCGTTGCGCCTGAGGTGCAATGCGCCTGAGGCCCGATTTTTCACTATTTTTTGCCAACTTTGGAATTTTGAATTCTTATACGGTTGCTCTAAAATTCAATTTAGACCTATTTTCTACTCAATTTTTCCCCCTAAATAAGAATATCAAGTCAGATTTTTGATATCATGCCTGAGTTATGAGATATATGGAAATTATGATTTTGGGCACTCCGAGGCACAATTTTAGGCACTTTTTGGAGTCGTTTAATATCTCCCGCTTGGGAACATTTGTCCCTGAATGTCAAAGAAATGTATATAAGAAGAGTAATCATGAACACATCAGCCCTAAGAAGGATGCATCGATACACTTAAACACCATTTTTAAAAATCTCAACATAAGTGTTAAAATCACCATGAACTTGTCAACATAAACGTGAATGCATGCAAATGATATCGGGGCTGAAACATAGGACTTGAAATCATAAAAAGGACTTGACATATTATCTTAAGCATGAATAGAATGAAAGAGGTATGAATATTGCTTCTCCACGCCCGCTCCAGCTCCCCAAGAGACACTATCGACTTGACGATTCCTCCAAGGGCTTTGACGATCACTACACCCTCATTAATCAACTTTTCCACCCTTCCATCCAATGCCTCCACTGGGTCCTTCTCCTAAGCCAATGTATCCTCCTCAACACCCACAACCTCAAAGAGTCCTATAACACTTGAATCACCAACATATCTCCTCAACATAGATGCACGAAGAACCGGATGAACCATATCCATATCCTTAGGCAATTCCCATTCGTATGAAACCTCACCAATCCTTCTCAAAACACTATAAGGACATGTAAACCATAAACTCAATTCCTTTTTGCCAAACCAGACCACACCCTTCATGGACTGAACCTCCAAGTGAACCTAATCATCATCACAAGGACACATAGCCTACTCTAGTATTTAAAGATACCATCTCCCCCTTGGGAGAAAACCTCCACCTTACCATCCCTCTCCAGGACCTCCAACTTTATCAATACGAGGACTAAGGCCTTGCTTAACTAGATCGCTTCAACCAAAAAAGATTTGGAATCATCAAAGCAACTACACCACCCTTCTCATTTCACCCAACCTTACCTCCTTCAAAATTTACAACATTACCCTCAAATGATTCACAAGACCTTTCTCACTTTTGGAAATAAACTGACACATCATTACCAAGGACGACCACAACATAACAAGGTAGGGATTAAGGACCCTATTCATAAGACCTATAATCACAATCGGTGCATAAGTCAAACCAAAAGACACCACCCCAAATTCAAAATATTAGAGAGGACATTCAATAACTCATTGATCACCTGAAATAACTCAATAGAAATAACTTAGGTTCAACAACTCTAACTCTCACAAGATGATAAATGCAACCCGTAGGGATGAATTGTACCTTAAGACAAGAAATGGTCCTACCTCTTTTCCATCACTTGACAACCTCCCTTTTAGAGACGGGTTCATTAGGGAGTTGGATTCTAACTCTACGAGCCCTACAATCAAAGGAGACACAATATGCATGCATCTAATCCACCCTAAGTATGGCATCAAAATCTGGCACATCAACTCCAACAAGTCACAAGGAAAGACCTAATGCAATATGAACATGGAACAATATCTATGAACTTTTTAGCAACAATATACTCATCAAGAGGGGGGTAGACACTAGAGGTTCAGATAACCAGTCAGGACACGCAAGAAGCCCACTAGCAAACAAAAGTAATAATGAAAGGAATAGTGGAACCTGGATCCATCAAAATCATAATGTTCAACTTACCTTCCTACGCCTTCCTCTTTGAAGCGACATGATCTACTAGAAGAGGAAAGAACATTAGTTAGAGGAGAAAGTCCTATCTTACTTCTAAAGCACGACATAGACCATGAAGAAGTGAAACATTTCCTAAAATATCTCATAGCCTCCTGGTCATAGTTGTGATGCACAACACAACTATGAATAAGACTCTCATTTCCTAAAATATCTTATAGCCTCTTACTCATAGTCGTGGTGCACAACACATCCCTAAATAAGACTCTAATCGATGCGGTGTGTTGGACGTCGAGGACCATTAACAGCTTAGTGCACTGATACCAAGTTTGTCATGACCTAGACCTAGGGCCTAGACGTTACCGACGAATGAAGAACCCGAAGGGACCCCAAAAAAGCCTCTTAGTGTATCATTTCACATTCTTGGTCACGAAATCATGAATAAACAACAAGAGAAAACATAAATAAGGGAAATTGGGAATAAGGGGAAGAGAGAGAGTTTAATACTTAAATAACATAGATGAGTCAAGTTCAAGCATAATACATAACTTGTCCAATAACACCTCTAGACATAAAACTTAGCAGGGCCAAGACAAGCAACCGGGCTCACCCTTATAGTAATGACAATAGGTAATCCAAATATACAAGATATAGTCTAAACATAAGCATGAAAGAAGGTAGATGTTGTCCCTGGACATGAGGACTCACCAAAAGCTAACTTGAATAATCTGTCTAGCCACGTGGAGGAGAATCAATAGGAGCTCCAGTTCCTACGTGGTGATATCATGTAGGCATAGAGTATGTGTTAAGACATTTGAATGTACTAAATATGTAGGATGCAATGTAATAAGAGATAGACACATAATCAAAATACATAATTAGGCAATAACTGAGCATATAGCAATATGACATGTATGCATGATGTTTGAAGTAAAACATGCTTGAAAATACTCATATTTGCATAACTTATTTAACACAATAAGGTGACATGATTAGATGATCCAAATACCTTGTACTAGAGGGTGAGGGATATAACATTGGCCATAATCCCTTCTAGTAGATAATAGGTAGTACATGAGGGTAGAGAGATAGCATAGTTCTTAAGCCCTACATTTATGCATGAGACTATGAATAACACGTGAGAGTAGAAAGTTGCATAGGTCATAACCCCAACATGTGAACATGAGATAATACATAATCTTGAATCACATATGAGGGTGAGGCATACCACATAATTCATAACCTCTTCATATAAATATATTGCATAACCTCAAATCATACACGAGGCTAAGGAGTACAACATAGTTCATAACCCCTTCATGTAGATATACATAAGTAAGTAGTATTGAATCGTACATGAGGGTAAGGTATGGAACATAGTTCATAACCTCTACATGTACAAATTGGCCTTGTACTAGAGGGTAAGGTATATAACATAGTTCATAACCCTTTCTAGTAGGCTTCACCATTCACAAGAGCATAAACCTTAGCATAAGAACTCAATAGCTCATCAACAATTCCCAAGAACACAACAACATGAGAGCCCAACAATTCACTTGCAATGCCATAGGTGCTTTACATGATTTAAACACACATATATACATTCCTTTTATCACCATAAGCCACTTGACTCATAAGCCATGCAATAGACCATTAATAACTCATGAATCCTAAATTGAACATTTTATCAAACACTTGGTGGGTGTGTAAAGCTACTACAAAACCATGCAATTAAAGAATGAAATCTATAAGAAATCTTGAAGTAAATCATCCCACCAATATTTTGTAGTACCATCATACAATATACATCAAAATCCTTAATCAAATCTCAAGATAGATCAAAGATTCATAGCTCAAAACATGTTAAAACAGTCACACTTTTACAAAACCCCAATATATTTCATAGTCAAATTCATAATAAGTAATAAGTAAATCAACTTTAATCATACAATTTAGGTGAAAAAAAAGAAGCTTGGGCACCATAGGAGAAAGGACCCATTGGTTGAGACTCACATACCTTAGCTTTGAAGAATTCCTTGAAGTAGATTTGAATAGAGGCTTGAAGCTTGGATGAATTCCTTAAGATCTAAAAGAGATTTGGCACTTGAATTTTGAGAAAAATATTAGTGTAAGTATTTGAGAGGGTTTTTGGAGAATGTCTTGTATGATATGAAGGTGAAAAATGGCTAAATATAGGTATTTTTATGTATGGGGAGATTTAGGCCTAAGACCCAAAGGCCTTTGACTGAACTAATAAAACTGGGCATAAAGTAAACTATGGTACGGCCATGGCGCATTGCGCCTGGGACATGATTTATCACTATTTTTCGCCAACTTTTGAAATTTGGATTTTGATACGGTTGCTTAAAATTTGGGTTAGACTAATTTCCCACTCAATTGTTCCCCCTGAACAAGAATATAAAGTCAAATTTTTGATATCACAAATGGATTTTGAGATATATGAAAATTATGATTTTGGGCACTTCGAGGCACATTTTTGGGTACTTTTGGGGTCATTTCAGAGCTCTTCTTCCTCTTGGGATAGGCATGATCTAGCATAGCAAAGAACATTCATTAGGGGAAAGCATTACCTTAACTCCTATAGCATGACATAGATCAAGAAAAAGGGAAACATTTTCTAAAACGTCTCATAGCCTATTACTCATAGATGTGGTGCACTTCACAACCATGAATAAGACTCTAATCGATGTAGTGTGTTGGATACCGAGGACCATAAACAACTTAGTGCTCTGATACCAAGTTTTGCATGACCCAAGCCTAGGGCCTAGACGTGACACGGCGATGAGAACCCAAAGGGACCCTAAACAAGCCTCCTAGCATATCATTTACACATCCTTGGTCATGGAAGCAATTAAACAACAATAAGAGAATAGAAATAAGGATAAAGGGACTAAGAGAAATCTTTCATAGATTAAAACATCAAAGAGTCAAAGATTAAAACATGATTACATAACTTGTCCAACAATACCTCTAGCATAGATTGGGCAGAGGCCAAAATAACTTTTCGACCAAGTGGAGCTCCAGTTCCTACATGGTAACATTATGTAGACATAGAGTATGCATTAGTACATTTGAATGTACTAAGTATATAGGATGCAATGCAACAAGAGATAGGCAACATAATCAAAATGCATATACATAAGCAAGAAATGGTATATTAGCAACATGGCATGTATGGTCAATACTTGAAGTAAAACATGCTTGTATGGAAACATAATACATGTGTAGGAAGAGACCAATATCATAGACCAAGCAACTTAGAACTTGGAATCCAAGGCCTAACACCCCCTTGGAAGGTGATTGAGGTATCTACCCCTCAATTGGTAGTATAGGCCTAGCACTGCCCCTCCCCGACCAGGTGGTCAAGGTATGCATCCCTCAACATGGTATTACGATCCTAGCACCCCCCGACAAGGTGGTTAAGGTACATACCCCTCAATATAGTAGTACGGGCCTAACACCCGCCGACAAGGTGGTCAAGGTATATACCCCTCAACATGGTAATATAGGCCTAGCACCTCCCACTAAGTGGTCAAGGTATATACCCCTCAACATGGTAGTATGGGCCTAGTATCCCGTGATAAGGTAGTCAAGGTATATACCACTCAACATGGTAGTATGGGCCTAGCAACCCCCGACAAGGTGATTGAGGCATAGCACCCCCTCAACAAGGTATGGTCAACTTGCAACATTGTATATAGGTTTCATGAAATCAACACATTCATACATTCCTTACATCATCATATAGTCACTTGACTCATAGGCCATATATTAGATTATCAATAACTAAACAACCCCAAACTGGACATTTTATCAAACACTTGGTGGGTGTGTAATGCTAATTCAAAATCATATAATTCAAGAGTGAAAGCATATGAGAAAACTTTAAGAAATCAACCCACCAACACTTGGTAATAGCCTCATGCAATATACATTAAAACCCCCTATCAAATCTCATCATAAAACATAGATTCATAGCTCAAAATATGCTTAAATAGTCACACTTTTATAAAACCCCAACATAATTAATAATCAAATTTATAGTAAGAAGTACCCATAGATAAATCAACTTGAAAATATGTAATTTGCATAAAAAAGGAGGTTGGGAACTATAGGTGAAAGGACCCAATGGTTGAAACCCACATACCTCATCTTTGGGGATTTCCTTGATGAAAATTGAGATGAAAACTTGAAGCTTGATTGAACTTTTTGAGATCCACAATGAGTTTGGGACACTTGATTTTGAGTGAAATATTTGACTAAGTGTTTGGGAGGGTTTTGAGGAATGTCTTGAATGATATGGGGTCGAAAAATGACTAAGTATAAGTGTTTTTATGCATGGGAAGGCTTAGCCCCAAGACATAAAGGCCTTGGACCGAAACAAAAAAGCTATCACAAAAATAACACTGGTATGTGCCCTGACCACGTCACGCCAAGGGTGCAGATCGTCTCTGGAATTTGCAAATTGTGGATAATCAAATTTTGATACGGTTGCTGTAAAATCGAGGTTAGACCCATTTTCCACTCAATTATTTCTCTTGATCACGAATATGAATTTGAATTTTTGATATCACGCATGGATATTGAGATATATGGAAATTATGATTATGGGCATTTCCAAGACACATTTTCAGGCAATTTTTGGGGCGTTTCAACGATGTTTGAATGCATTTGTTACATTAATGTGGGGCAAAAATATTCATAATTACTTCTCTGATGTATGCTTCTTTGACATTCAGGGACAAATATTCCCAAGCCAGAGATATTGAAATGCCCCACACGTGCTTCAGAATGCCCCAGAATCATAATCTCCATATATCTCAAAATATGAGCATGATTTTCAAAAATTCGACTTTATATTCTCGATCAGGGGGAAAAATTGAGTAGGAAATGGGTATAACCTAGATTTTAGAATGTAACACCCCACACCCTATGTGCACTAGTCTTATGCACATGAAAGATGATATGGCTTGGTCAAATTAGCGCCCATTTTTAAAAGTGGTTGAATATCAAATTAGAGGATGATATGTATGTCTAACACTTAAGTGAGGCGAGTGTATACAACTTTTAAGTCAAATTGAGGAGATCATGATCCTAAATGAAGTGAAAGAAGTGAGGTGCTTCTAGGACTTAGGAAGCTAGCAGGTGAGTCACCTACTTTCTTAGCTTGAATTTGCTATCTAGACGGAGTCGAGGCTCACAGTGAATCTATTCAAGTCCGATAATGAATAAAGTCTGGGTTAAGGGTGTCACTTTAGCCCATGTTTTAACATCCTTAATAGACAATATGTTCCGCCCAAGATGAATAAAAAAGGGCCCAAGTACATCACAACTTAATTAATAATTTGGGCCTAAACTAAGTAAGGAGAAAGGGAAAAATGAGCAGCCAAGGCCCATCAATTTGCAACCCATTTAGGCCCAAGTGAAAAGGCCAAGTTGTTGCATCATGACCTTGATAAAATAAGGCTAAAATTCAAGAGAAAGTCGGCCAAAATTGTCTGTTTAAAAGGGCTTAGAACCAGCACCTTTGAGTCATATTAAACTTGGAAAAACATCTGCTTTCACAAACCTTTCTCTCTGCACTTCCTTAGCTTTACAAAGCAGCCACAGGGAAACTTTTAGGGTTCTTAAAGAAGCTCTCAACCTTAAAGGTAAAGTTAAGTAAAAATACTTGTATTTTTAGTATGGTTTTTCATGAAAAACAAGAGGACTATGCTGGTTATACTTGTGCTAGAATTTTTGGACAGCATGTGTTCCAAAGATTGTTATACATTTCTCTTATTTATTTGGGAGCTTTTCTCTTCTTTGTTGGCTTGATTATGAAGGGAGGTTGCTGTATTTAATGAGGTTTATAATGATTTATTAAGGTTATTAAGGTTGCTATACCACCTTTATCTACCACAAAAATGAGTTTGTATGTAATATCGTAATTGTGCTCGTAATTAGAACTTGTCGGTTGATAATTGGATATTGTTGTTCCATGTTCTCCATATATTTTAAGAACTAGTTTTTGGATTGTTTTAGGACTGTATTTATGTGTAAATATGGTGGGGCAGTTTGGATTAAATTGGAACAGGTTTGGAATTATTGACGTCGAAATGTAGCGAAGGGACGTAATGTTATGCTGCCTACTTGTATGTTGTGAATCATTGTTACATATTATGCTTTGTGGGCTGTTGTGAGACTTTTATGGTACTAAAGTAGACTGCACATGATATGTAATAAGAATGTATATTAGAAAATACGATTATAGGGGAAAGATTAAAAGGATATGCGCGAGTTGATAATTACACGCTTGCTGCCTATGGCTACCTAGATGTATCTATTGACTGCTAATACTAGTTTTATCACCTACTGTATTGTAAATAAATATTTGGAGGATAGGAAGGATACTTCGAGGTAATAGTGAGATGGTACAATAAGGTATGTAAGGCTATTTAGTTTCGTATTATTTGGCATGAAGCCTAAATCCTTCCTTGGCACATAAAGGCACTTACCAACTCCGACATGACTAATAATTGTTTCCTCACTCTTTTAGATTTTCATATACTCCCATACATGGTCATCTTGAAATTTGCATACATACTTGGGTACCAAGATACATGACTTCTTTTTTGCTAAATAACGTTCATGAGTTATTTCATCTCCTATGCATTTCATTATTTGTGTAACCTACTCTGTTTATAGCAGTATTATTTTGTATAGTTCTTTATATGTCACATGCTATATCTATGGTCCTACACCTCCAATATTATGACCACCAAAGAATCATCTAAAAAGTAATTGAAAGATAAAGTAAGTTGCTTATTGATGGGTGGTAGCCCTAGGGGTGGAAGAATCACCTAGCAGGGGCCAATCCCATTATGGGGGGTATCCTAGGGTTGAAAGGAAAGCCTAGCATTGGTTGATCCCGATGTTGATTTACCACTGATCAGCTTGTCATTTGTATTATATGTTGTGCATAAATTATACAATAAAGAAAGGTAAAGTAATAAAAAGGACATAAAGTACATTATTCCACAGTGTTACTAAAGGTGGTCTCTTATCCTTACACCAGTGCATGATTTCATTTGAGTTATTACTTCATATACAGTATTTCCTACCTTATATATTCATTACATTATCTCATACTGATGTCCCTTACGGGGGACCTGTATTTCATGCTGTAGGTACAGGTGCTAATAGACCTCCCTAGTAGGAGTACAAGATATCCAAATATTGTTACTAAGCTCCAGGTTGCTTTAGGGCTTTGTGTATCTATAACTTATATTTTTGTATTGTATAATTAGTCATGAGGCAGGGCCTGTCCCAACCCTTATCAAATGTTGTTCCTTATCTAGAGGTTTTGTATGTAAAGTAAAGTGTGAATATGTCTTGTAATTTAGACAACGTGGCTCCAACGACCTAGTAATATTTATTTCCTTTTGGCTTGTTATTATTGTCTACCTTCTTGAATGCATGCTGAATATAGAAGCCCTTTATAATGTTCACAATAAGTGCATACTTATATGTTAGTTCTCCTGAGCCTTGTCGGCAAAGGGTGCCAGTCCGCCTTAATGGGACTTTGGGCATGACAAAAGTGGTATCATAGCAGGTCATCCTAGGGAGTCTACAAAGTTGTGTCTATGTAGAGTCTTGTTTATAGATATGTTAACCACCACATTTATAAGTAGGAGACTACGTGGCATTTAGGAGTTGTCATTTTCTCTTTATTCTTTAGATTGTACCATAGAGCCAAGTGTAATAGGTGGATTGTGTCTAATGTCTAAATTGTTTTGTACAACAAGTATGCCAAAAACCAGGAAGAATAAAGGCAAAGATAAGGAAGTAGAAGTGGTAGTTGGTATACCCAGTTGGGTGAGACAACAAAATGAGGCTCAAGATGAGTCTCTGTCGCAAACATCTCCAACTCTTCCAGCTCCTAATGAACAAGGAAGTAGTGAAATTCCCCCAAAACCACCTACCGATGCCACCGTTCAAGATCTGAGAAATGTAATCCAGCTATTAACTCATGTAGTTGCTAGTCAAGGTCAAAGACAAGAAGGCCCAGTGATAGGTGTAGGTGATGCAAATAGGGTAGCTAGCATGAGGATACGTGACTTTCTTAATTTGGACACTCTATCCTTCATCGGGTCAAACCCTAATGAAGATCCCCAAGACTTTGTTGAACGAATTCAATGCACCTTAGGTGTTATGCATATGAGTGGTATAGAAGCTATTGAGTTAGCAACATACAGGTTAAAGAGTATGCTATATTGTGGTACGAAGCTTGGAAGCAATCCAAGGATATAGATGCACCTCCAACTACCTGGAAAGAGTTCAAAGATGCATTTCTTGACCATTACCTGCCATTAGAAAATCTAAGAGGCCTGTACATATCAATTTTTAATCTCCACCAAAGGAATATGAGCGTGAGGGAGTATAGCCTTCAATTTAATTCCCTGGCTAGGTATGCTCCTAATATAGTTGGTACTATGGCAGATAGAGTTCATCGATATGTGATAGAGTGGATATGTATCTGGTCAGAGACTGTACCATTGCTTCCTTGAATAAAGACATGGATATAGCAAGGATAAAAGTTTTTCACAAAAATTAGAGGATCAGAGGCAAAGAAGGACACAAGAGTTGGAAAGGGGGCAGTCCAAGAGGGCCAGATCTACAGGGCAATTTACATCATCCCAAGGTGAGCTTAGGCCTTAATTTCCTAATAGACCGCCTAGCCCATCATCCTCCTACTCTGTACCTAGTGCTCCACCACAACTCCAAGGGTCTAGAAGTAATTAGTTTGGCCCAAGAAGTGAAGGACAAGGTGCACTGGCAATAGGATATTCGACAAGAAAACAAATGACTCCTACGTAACTTTGAAAAAAATATGGGAGAAGTTATTTAAGTACATGTTATGTTGGGATAGATGTTTGTTATTGGTGTGGTTCACCAGGGCATATGATGAGATATTACCCGAGGAGATGTATGGGTGATATAGCACAATCTACTAGGTCAGCTGTTGCATCATCATAATCAATTCCTCCATTAGGTAGGGGTCAACAAGCATCTACAAGTTTTGGTAGTGGTGTTAGAGGGGTACCTAGCTCTATCAAAGTCCAGAATCGCACTTATACTTTAGGGAGTAGGCAAAATTTGGAAGCTTCACCCAATGTGGTCATAGGTACCTTGTCCATCTTTTCAAATTATGCATATACATTACTTGAACTTGGTTCTACACTATCATACATCACTCCACTAGTTGCTGGGAAGCATAAGAGAACACCCAAATTATTGAACGAATCAATGGAAGTGTCTACACGAACTGGTGAATCTATTATGGCTAGAAGGGTTTATTATGACTGTGTAGTAACTATTTGTGACTGTGACACATTGGCTGACCTTATTGAGCTAGAAATGGTGTAATTTGATGTTATAATGGGCATAGATTGGTTAACTTCTTGCTATGCTAGTGGATTGTCGAACTAATAGAGTGTACTTCCACTGTCCAAATGAGGCAGTTCTTGAATGGGAAGGCAATGTTGCGGCACCAAACGATAAGTTTATCTCTTATTTTAAGGCAAGAAAGATGATATCTAAGGGATATATATGTCATTTAGTTAGAGTATTGTCTACCTTCTTGAATG